>OMLF01010512.1:17583-53841 GCA_900302615.1 Holocentrus rufus
GCTGGAGCTGCAGCTGGTGAAGACAGGTTTCAAAATGGAGGTGGGCCAGTACGTCTTCCTCAACTGCCCCGCCATCTCGCAGCTGGAGTGGCACCCCTTCACCATGACCTCCGCCCCCGAGGAGGACTTCTTCAGCGTTCACATCCGCTCAGCAGGGGACTGGACCGACAAACTTATCAGCATGGTGCAGGAACTACCAGAGGGGGCGCAGGGACCCAAGTGAGTGCTTCCTCTAGTGCACCTTTTTTTACAGTATTGAAAGTTTCTATTCATGTTGCACTGGTCCACATCATCTCTGCATCATACAGGTTGGAAATCACCCCTTTTGTTTATTTTCCCCCATAGCGCCGTTAATTTGACTTTCATGGGCATTTTGGGCAATTCATGGGCAATTTCACTGCATACTGGCAAATAAACACTCAGTTCATTTTATTTTAAATCATTATATCCCAAATGTCTTTCTCGCTGCTGTAAAATGTAGCAGGCTTTATAAAAGATGGTGATGCTGGTGATCTCTTTGTGTTTCATGGGTGCTTTTATTGTTTGTGATGCAGCGGTTTGTGTGAGGTTGGGATTTTTCTCATGCTGCCGGCTCTTTGATGCCAACTTTTTTTTCAGCTGCTTCCAGGTGTACACTTGGCTGTTTTATGATAAAAATAAATAAATAAATAAATAATCCTTGACCACATCACACTAGAAAGAGTCTCTGAGTTTATCGGCTCCCATAAAACATTTACAGTGGCCCACGAGGGGACAGTAGTTGCATTCACGAAACGACCTGAAGCCTCAACAGATAAAATCTGCGCGGGACGAAATGCACAAATAGTTACTCCCACTTGTCAGGGGGATTTATTGCCCCCTCTTTTGTAATTTCACATGCATTTTATGAACTTTGAAGGGCACTTTTTCTCCGAGCCTGTTTATTTCTGACTCTGGCAGGTGCTGACTGTGACTGAAGCCCAGCATAGCATTTTTTTTTAAAAAACAAGGATAAAGATAAATTGTGTGCATAATGACATGATTTACTGTTCTCCCCAAGGATGGGAGTGGATGGTCCCTTTGGCACAGCCAGTGAGGATGTATTTGACTATGAAGTCAGCATGCTGGTCGGTGCTGGCATCGGCGTCACTCCCTTTGCCTCCATCCTCAAGTCCATCTGGTACAAATTCAAAGACTCCAATCCTAAGCTGCGCACCAGAAAGGTAACAACCAAAACCATTTTTGGCTCTAAACCGTCTGCACAAACCTGCACGTCCATTTTCAAGTGTTGACAGGTGCTTTGTTGTATTTGAAAGAGACCAAACCTCTTACTGTGTTTTTTCATAAAAAGCACAAAGTGTGATTTCTTAATACATCACGTTTTGTTATTATGAGCCAGTAGGCGTCTATCCTGTTCTGGCGTAAGAAGACCATTGTTCAAAATGCTTTCATTGTCTCCCTGGTTGCAGATCTATTTCTATTGGCTGTGCCGGGAAACCCACGCCTTCGAGTGGTTCGCTGACCTCCTGCAGGTGCAGGAGAAGGAGATGGAGGAGAGAGGCATGGGGGATTTCCTCACCTACAAACTCTACCTGACTGGCTGGGATCAAAGCCATGTATGTGAATCACCCCTCCTGACATAATAGTCTCATAATCCATCTACACAGGGTGAGTTCAGTTTTCAGTTGCTCATTTTTCCCCTTTTTCTTACAGGCGACTCATGTAATGGTTCACTTTGATGAGGACACAGATGTGGTGACAGGCCTCAAGCAGAAAACCCACTACGGCAGGCCCAACTGGGACAAAGAGTTTGAGCAAGTCCGTAAAGAGAACCCAACGTAAGTGTTTAAATCATCTTGATTTCCATTTTCATTGTTTTCTTTCAGTCCGTAGAAACAGAAAAAATGCTTGAGCAATTGAAGAGTATTACATAGTTTGTTTTGCAACAATTTTAATTTTGTTGCAAATGTCCTCAGGTCTGTGGTGGGGACTTTCTTGTGCGGCCCTGCGGCCTTAGCCAAAGTCTTGGAGAAGAAATGTGCCAAATACTCCGACGTCGATCCTCGCAAGACCAAGTTTTACTTCAACAAGGAGAACTTCTGAGCAGCAAAACAAGAGGAAGTGCATTTTTCTGCCTGGGAGAGACAAAGAGAGAGAGAGCCAACTTGTTTTTGGCTCTTAAACTCTCTCAAAATACTGAAGTGAAAGACAAGACAATTAGTGATGACAAAAGTTGAAAAGCTGTCAGACAGACTGTAGATGGGTGTGTCAGACTCTGGATACTGGGCTTTACACCTGCTCCAACTCGTCTTGCAAAGAGGCAATAAACTTTGTGACCTGACGCCTATTACTGGAGCCACATCAGGCACGTTGTTTATCAGCACTGCTCAGGGATTGGCTTTCTGTTTCCCATCTTTACTACAGTGATTCATTACTTACGATACAAATCGCAGCTCTCACAAGTACGGGAACAGTCGAGCCCAACTTAACATGTTAAGCTGCATTGCTGGTAAAGACCTCATTGTACCTGACAGCCTGAGACTTTTGAACCCAGACAGCTATTGAATCTATTTCTTCTTCACACTACTGCTTATGGTGATTTAGTAAGGCAGCTCACCATATTTCACAGTTCTTATAAGCATAACTTTCTCCCTCAAGATGTCAAAAATCAGCCTGTGATTGATTCAACTGTAAATACTGTGAATAACTTCTGTTTTTAAGCTAAATACATGTGTATGAACAGGGTAAAAATAAATGAGCACTAGAAATATCCAACTGACAAGGTTACCTGCAGATTTATTTTCACATCTTGACACGTCTTCTCTAAAGCTATGCTGCCAAGTTAATGTTTCCTGGAAACTGTGGTTTATTATTTCACAGCAGATTCAGTAGAATTTCCTTGTCAGTGTGATAAGGTGACACGGAAACCAAGATAAAGTACTGCCAACTTGTCACGTAATACAGTCATTATTGTCACATGAAGATCGTGGGTGGACAGTAAATCACTGTTGGAATTCTTTCACAATCGTGAATGGAACGTTTACTTGTATATAATTCCTAATCCAATTTGAATAAAATGAAGAAAACCAGTCAATGTCTCAGTGTTTATTGACAAAAAAACAAAACAGAAAACATCCAGACAGACGACTGCTTCCAGAGCCATAAAATGAACACAGAGGAAAGAATGAACTTCCATGACATGGCAGCTCTGGCCTTTTATCTCTTCAACTTTCACAAATGTCATCCTCACTTATTCTCCCATCCACAAGCATCAACTTCACCCTTCCGTACAAAAAAAAAAAAGAAAAAGACATTATGATACAAAACCGCCTACAAAATACTCCAAACTATCATGAGAAGGTGTCTTCAGGTCTTCAGGTCAAACAGATGGTGACAGGATGTGGGCTGAGGGCAGACGCGTTGCCAGTCCTGAAAAAGTAAACAGGAAGTGTAACAGAATCAAATAAGATAGCATCATGTCAGATTTAGCAGATAACATTAGGGACTGGATCTATGACAATACAAAGTATGAGAAAATTTCAAAATCAATTGTTTCTCAACCATGGTGTGAAATGGAATAACTTCACTGGGTGGAAAAAAAAAAACAACATTCTCTGCCTACCTGCAGCCTTCGTGTTTTTTGGCAGTGAGATCCTCAAGGTGCTCCTGCAGTCTTCTGGATCTGCTCTTTGAGGATGAGGATGCTCTGCCTCTGTTCCGGGGGCAACATGGCAATCTGTTCTGGGGTGAGCTGCAGGACCTGCATGATCAGGGCAGCCTGGAAGAAGGAAAAAAAACAAAAAAAAAACAAAACATTTTAGGTGTTTCAACACTTCAAGGAACAATAAAGTGTTCATGCGTGACTGTCACTATCTAAGGGTAAAATATTTTTGCCACTATTATTCTCAGTGACTTGCAATCAGAGTGACATGCAATCAGTGACACAGCATGAAGGACTTCAAAGTCTTGCTCCAGGGCATTTCCACAGGCTACACTGTTGGACAGAATAATTGTTTTGGAGGAAAAACGTGAAGGCTTTTGGTTACAGGATGACATGTCTAACTACTAAGCTGCAGACAGTCGCCACACAGTGTGTTCTATTTGTGGTAACCTCCAATTAATTCTGAATGAATTCTCAACAGAGACCTCATGAAGCGATCCTTTCTAAAATCTTTCACAAAGCAGCAGACACTAACTTTAGGCATCACCCTCATGATCTCAGAGCGAATCTTTTTGCCCCGCTGGGAAGTGGATCGACCATGTTGGCCATGTCAGCAGTTAAGTCCAGAGCAGCATACCTCAAATCTATTTGGTGGATCACCATGAAATTTGGTGACAACCTTCATGTTGGCTAGAGGATGAAACCTGCAAATTTTGGTGACTTTGTGAACTTCCCTCTGCCTAGTGCCACCAGCAGGTCGAGTGGGGATCTGTATTAGAAATATTGTGTTGGTTTCCCAGTTTGTTCCAACACAGTGCTTATGAGGGGTCACCCACCTTCTCCTGGTCCTGTGTGGAGACCTGGCTCTGCCCTGGGCTGAAGCCTCCTCCTGCCTGTGGAACAGCAGCAATACCAGGACCCTGGAAGACAGACAGACAGTATGAGTGTAACATTACCCAATTCAAAGAATTCAAAGGGAGGACTTGTGAAAGCTGGGTAAGAGTGTGGGATATGGAGGTAAAAAAATCCCTTTTGACTGGGGACAACGGATTCAGAGATGTTTTACATAGTTCTTTTTGGTCAAACACCTTATGTTGAGTGACACTCTATATTTTAATACAGTCTTAATTTCTACAAATACACATAATGAAATAATTCTTGTGTATATAACCGTTCCCTAATATGACAACAAACAAATTATGAAAGGGGGAAAAAACTGGAAGGACTTCAAGGAGCCGTTACCGGTCTTGCAGGCGGAGGAGCGTTGGGACCCATGTTGTGGGGAACTGGGCCTTGCATTCCTCCTGCCATGGGAACCCTCTGCCCAGTCACTGGCCCGCGAGCGTCCATCGCCCGGGGGTCGCGGCCTGTGGAGGAGAACCAAAAGCAGCGTGAGTCAGCATGCTCAGCAGAGCCATTAGTGTCCATTTACATTAAATCTGACCATTCAGCTTCAGATGAATACAGACAGATTATTAGAGTGTATAAAACTTAATTAACATAAAGTCTTTGAAATGAGTTAAACCATTTTAATTGAACAACAAAATTATAATATAGAATGTCAGATCATTTTCACTGTGCACAACAAAATCGCCATCAAATGTAAAATGGTTTCCACATTAGCTGAGAATAATCACAATAAACTTTATTTATAGAGCACCTTTCATACAAAAAGATGTAGCTCAAAGTGCTTCACAATAAAATAATTATAAAAAAATAAAAATAAAATAGAAAAAAGTAATAAAATAAAATAAAACAGTAAAAAAGTAATAACAATATTGATCAATAAATAGAAGACTTGTTTGCTTAAAACAACAATGTGGTACAGATAATATGAACGGGACTTTGGAAAGAATTCATTATGAGGAAACAGGAATGCATTTTTAACCACAGCAGGGCTGGGTTGGGTTAGATGTATTTTCATTGTCATACACTGTGTGCTCATTGTGACACAAACAATGTGGGAATTTGATTTGAACAAATACCTCAGTGCCGTTTGGAAATTATGACAAGCGGTAAGAAAAGTCTTAAAATGCAACGTCACCTTAAACCTACTGCTAGGACAAAGACCTTTTGTGTTGTTTATTGGCTTTTGGCCCAAGGGCATGAGTGATGGATGGAAAAGAGACAACTGTGTGTAATGTCACTCTGAACAAACACTCATTTAAGTTTCTATTCTCAAAATCTGAAGTATAGCTACCTCTGGTTTCCATTGGAGGCCCCCGAGGCTCCATCATTGGGGGCCCTCTGGGGTCTCCCATCATGTTTCTGGGTTCACTCATGGGTGGGCCTCTCATGTCATGAGGAGGTCCTCTCATATCCGGAGGGGGTCCACTTCCCATTTGGCCCATATGTACAGGTGGAGCTGGGTGGGGTGGTGGAGCTCCCATGTAGCCTCGGCTAGATTTAGAGATATATGTAACACACACACACACACACGCACACACACACGCACACACACACACACAGATGCACCAACTTAGAGAAGGCACTGGACTCACACCAAATAAAACTGGCAATCGAAAACAAAGACATATTGTCAAAGTTTTTTTTGTTGTTGTTACTCATAAGTCGTGATGGACAGCAACACGCCTTCAAAATTCACACAAGTTGTTCCATTGTTAAGACAGTACGATCCAGGTGAACGTCTTACTTGGGCTCTATGACTTCTCCGGTGACAGTCAGCAGGGTTCCTCCTCGGGGATCATTGGGACCGTCGCCCAGCAGGCCTCTGGGGGGGATACCGCCTGGTCCTGAGAGGGGGGGGGGAGTAAAATACTTAACGTAAATATTCAACAGTTTTTTCCACTCAGTAACCAGGAAACACTTCAAGCATTAATCTATGTTAAAAAGGGTTTTGTGGAGGATGTCTGGATAAGGCTACTGGGTAAAATTCACAAGCCACACACAACCACAGAGGGTGGAAAGTATTTACCCAGGATAGATATTTAAGAACAACCACAGCTGGGTAGGGTAGATTGACCACACATAAATGTCAAGAGTGACCACAGCAAACTGCCACAGCCCAGTGTCACAATACAGAGGCAGAGATTAGGAACATGGCTGGAAGAACATCACTGGGACAAATACACACATCAGGGATGTGATCGGACACATGAAAACACAGGATGGGAATGGAAAATTGAGCCTCCAATGAAAAATGAAGTGGGAGTTACATATCCAAAACAACTGATATATCCTAAACAACAAAATCACATCCCAGAAGCAAAAAGAAAAACTGACTTGCAAATAGATTTGCCTACTTATGTCTTGTGCATCTGGTGATATTTGGCCAGAAGACATCAAGACAGGAGGCGTGCATTAGAGAAAATGTCAAGAGCAACGGGTGTGTCAGCACAAAGTTTGCAGTGCAATTAAACATTGAGTCTATAGGACCACATGTGCCCCATTTCAAGTAACATGAAAGCCACTTATACAGCTACTTAAATCTACCCAAACTGTTAGTACACAACATTCTGAAAACATTTTAATAAAGTTGTAATAAATGTAGGCTTAGCTCCAGTCTTGACAGCAAGAGATATGCATGCATTTCTGTAAAAATACTGTTATATAATTTATATATGTTCCATAGTATGTTCTTAAATGTTCCAACATGTAACAGGCGCTGACAGTCCCATATAGATTTTGAAAATCCAGAACTCCGATTATGTAACTGGACTGTAAAAGGACTTCTGGAGTACAGACTCCCTTGTGTACAGTTTTTGAATTGATATTGACCTAGAATAACTGTGGCTCATTAAGCTTGTCTGCAGGATGTAATACTTATAGAAAAGTCTATATTCAGGTAGGCATTAAAGCACTGAAAAATCTGCAGTCAGTTTGATTTAGATCATAATTACCACAGCCTATTTTAGAACTGAATGTAGCTTCTTTAACCTTTAAGAAATGTGTGATATTAAATTTTACTGCAGCCTCTTTTAGGATTGAATGTAGCTTCTTTCACCTTTAGAATAAGTGTTAACTTTGGAAATGTACCTTCATCAAAATGCTATATATGAAATGCAGGTGATTCAGATTTGGAAGTGGATCATCACCTGCAGATATGAGAGTGCTCTCTCTTGGAATAAGGCTTGTTGTCCCGTACAATTGGGGAATTATCATTTGCCCCAAGTTGAGGAGTTTCTCTGGGTGTTATTCAGTGAGGGTAAAATAAATTGTGAAATTGACCACTGATGAGCTGCAGCTGGGGGGAGGGAGAGCTGAGCCACGTAGCAAAGCTCTTAATTTACCAGTCGATCTCTGCTCTGACCTCGCCCCTGGTCATGAGCTTTGGGTATTGATTGGGAGAGTAAGATCACACACACAAGCAGCCAAAGTGAGATTGCACACTGTGGCTGGGTTGACTCTCCAGGACACGGTGAGGACCTCAGAAATCTTTGAGAAATTTAACGTTGAGTTCCTCCACATTAAGAGGAACCAGATGAGGTGGTTCAAGCACCTGGTCAGGATGCCTCCTAGACGACGCCCTTTGGACGTATATTGAGCACAGTCTACTAGGATGAGACCCCAGGGCTGGCCCACGATACATTAGACAGATTACATCTCCCAGCTGGCCCAGAAGCTCCTAGGAATCCCCCTGGAGCAGCTGGGGAAAAAATGACATCTGGGCTCCTCTGCGTTCCCTGCTGTCACTGTGACTCTGGCTCTGATAAATGGCAAGAAAATGGATGATAGATGGATGGAAATGCTGATGGATTTCTCTTTATCTTCGCCAGCTACCGCAATATAAAGAAGCCTAATTTGAAGACAGAAAAACAAGATTCCTTGGAACAGACGTGCTGCTTTGTGGCATGTTGCTCGACAGCATACTCAGCAATTCCATGTCATTATGCATTAACTTGCAAGGTTTTCTTGGTGTAAACAGAGGGCAGAACTGAATCCATTTACTTCTGCCAGCATCTGCACTCGATAAATGTCATCAGGACATTTGACCTGCACCACTGGACCGCTGGCCCTGCTGCCCAGCACAATGTCAGGAGAACGGTGCGCTTCAGGAACGCAAAAATCGAGCACCAACACACACAGAACACATCGGCATGGTAAGGAGCACTGACAACATGGAGATAAAGATATGCAGGAAAAACTCCAATCACTGGTATCAAACTACTTGTGTCACTCTATTAATTGAAAATAAATAAATGAATAATATTGTTCTCAATAAATAAAATAAAATATGATGCTAATATCTTCACTGAAATAATGTATCAGGTAGAACTTCTCCAATCATAAATATTGCCACCTTACCTGATCAACGGCCAACTGAAATATGGGGTATGGGAGTGAGTGTTTTTTTTCTTTAAGCATTAATGACACCTGAGTCCATTCTGCACTATTATAATAGTATAATAATACGAATACATAAGGGGTGGGGCTGTAATGCTAGTTTAGCATCTGAAGCTCATATGAAGGGATACAGAGTAGAGCAAAAAGTGCAGTAATTTTTATGTATTTATATTGTGCATGTGCATGTTGAAGGAGTGTTGATGTGGCTAATTAAAGAAGTTAATGAGGTAGTATTGTGATTATCGAGGTTCTAGCAGTGGCACAGAAATGTTAAGTCTGTGGGTAAAGAGTGGGTGGAAGGCGCTGATGAGCCTTCTTGAGATTTCATGGGCTTAAATCAATGAATCATCAGTGAGAGAACGTGCATACCTTATCAACCCAGCAACATACCCAGAGTCAGGGTTGATTCTGTTAATTTTGTTTCCTTGTTTTCACATTTGAATCGGTGTATGAATGATCACTGTGGATTTTGGCACAAGGGACTGTTGCATCAGATCCTGTATATTGGCAAGATGTGAAGTTAAGGACTTCAAACCACATTTAGCTGATTTGCAGAACATTTTTCAGTAACAACTTTTGGGGAAATTATGGAACTCTCAAAATGAAAACTAAAGTATTTCATGCACCAATCTAGACTGACATTAGTGTCATAACTCACGTCTGGTTCATAGTTTGTTGACAGTATACAGGTGCACTTCTCACTCTCACCCTTCTAGTCACCTTTTTTTCATGAGAACTTTTTTGATGTTTGATTTACTATCAATTTCTTTTTTCTTTTTCTTTATTTTTTGCAACTCTTTTATTACATTTCTAGGTCACGACTGGACTGTACAGTATGTTGTTGCCCTACAATCCCAGCTGCTGGCCTACATCCAAAGAATCTACCAACCGAACTGCTGGCACAACAGACGAGGAAGAGAGCGATCCCAAATGCGCGAACAAAAGAAGATTTGAGGCCTAACTTCTATGTACTATCATAGGGAACTTGAGATTGCTCGCAAACAAGATGGATGAGCTCTCTACCTTCAACAGGACTTCATGGGACTATTGGCAATTCAGCTTAATGGGTTTCACAGAGAAACAGCAACAAGGGAATACAATGGAGTCCTTAATCGTGCTGGAGGGTTTTCAACTGTTGTGAGCCGAACTGGGATTTGTAACAGGGAAGGCTAGTGTCTGTAGACCAGATATTTAACTGCTGCTGGAGTTCTCACACTCAACCCTTGTCCTTTAAATTTTGCCTTCAGCGCACATACATACAGCATATAATGTCATCTATGGCTGGGCGATATGAACAAAATCCAATATCATGATATCATTGAATACCTCAATACTGTGTAATATATTGTAAAATTGCAATATTGTAGGGGTGACTACTGGTGCTTTTGTAAGATATTTACACACAAGATATTTTTGATTAACATTAATTAGTAATGTAGATATGACGACCAAGCAGGTATCTACTCTCATATCAAAATAAATATATCGTTATATTCCCTAGACCGAATGTCATCTATTCAGCTCTCATGTCATAACAAACACAACATTCTACACCTTTATTAAAATCTATAGAGACTTCAGTCATGTCTCCCTGTCATCCACCCTGACTTCACAAAATATGTGAAATGTAGAACAAGGGAGAATAAGACCTTGAACTTCTTGTATGTTAGGGGCTCATACAGGCATTGTACAAATGAGGGGAGAGCAGGCTGTTCTTGAGGAGAAATCTTTCAGTATGCAACGGGCAACTCCACACGCCCCATCATGCAGCGGTGGCCGAGCACTGTTCTTTGCAGTGGTGTGATGATAACGCAGCCCTGCAGGCAGGATTAACAAAGTGGTTAAAAGGGCTCGCTCTGTTGCAGGGCTGAGGGTGGACACCCTGGAGGCAGCAGCAGTGGGTAGGATGAAGACTAAACTCCATCTTAGATAACACCTCCTACCCCTTCTGTGATGGACTGAAGAGGCTAAAGAATACTTTCAAGCCTCCACCTCAACGCCCTTAGGTGAAACTCACAGCATCCTGAGTGCTCTTTTGTGCTTACATCAGACTGTACAAAGCCTCCCACCCGAACGACCCCAGCCTCAGCCAATTAGGAGGACACTGCAAAGTCTGTATTATCATGTATTCATTATTTTTAAGCTATGGACAAATGTATTTGACATTTGCTTAGATGGTTTCTGGTATTTACATGCTTTTTTGTACTTTGCATGCAAGTCATATGACCTGACATTTTCTGTATACATGCTACCTGGCATAAGCATGTAGTGGTACCAATAATTCAGAAACGACAATCATGTACATGCATTTGCAATTTCATTCTTATTTACATATTATATGTACCTTGGGATTTTTGATAATGGCAGTGCTAGTACTGCACATATACAAATCAGCAGACTTCATATTTAGGACACACTCTCTAGTGTATACTGAAAATACGAGATATTCAACACATATCTTCAGCCTACACACTTTCTATACAATTGTAGAGCCTTCTGTAGACCTGATAAACATGAAGATGAAAGTTTTGCATTTGCAGCACATATATTTCCATATTTTTTGTCTTTTGTTATTGCATTGTTTATTGTGCAATCATTCTTTTTTGTTTCAGTAAGTTTTACTATGGTTATGATGCCCACATTAGTTTGAAATATCTGATGTTTTGGTGTGTTCACATACGGGTGAAGTTTTGATATACAAGACTGCAAAGTTGGCTGCCAAACAGCTCTGCGGTCATGCACCATTTCTTTGGAAACGTAGATAATAAATGATAGTAAGTAAACATGGGCATTGTGAGAAGCATGAGGTGATATGACTGGTTTTTCCATCAGAAAAAGTTGTCATGAGTCACTAGTCTGGCAAACTACCAAATTGCAAACACCCGATGTTTTGGATGCATCATTCTATTTCTGTCGCACTCATCAACCTGCAAAACAGAATATAGGTTTCTGCCAGAAAACAATCCCTGAGGAAAAGATTATTTTGCTAAATAAATTCAAAACTCCATGACTTCTCAAACCAGGCATGAATGAAAGCCAGAGCATGAGGAAGTTTTTAAGTAGATTTATCATCTAATTATTTGAATTAAAAAAAAGTGTAATATGCTATGCTTATGGCATGCTGGTGCATAGTAACTTACGGTATATTGCAGAGTAGTAAATTCACTAGAACTGTCAAAAAAGTCAGCATTGTCCATTTGCGAGGCCAGTCTCTCTTTCATGCGCAAATCCAGTCAAACTACTTTTGCTATTTTTCTATTACACGTGTGTTACTTTTTAAAGGAAAAGAATTTGTTTATCCCTAAACTTCATCTTCCCACAGAAGATTAGTGTATGAAAAAGTAAACCGTGATGGACACTGACGGTAAAGTCACACCAGTACTGTAATATTGGCCACTGGCCCAACCCTGTATCTGTTCACATGCAGCCGGCGTGAAAACAGATACAGGAGACAGATACTCCCACCTATTATGACATGGCATGTTTAGCTGTAATTATATACTGTTCATCGGGGATCATCTTCTTTTCATAAACAGGCATGATTAATTTCCCATAGGTTTGAAAATGTAATGGTGAGAGGTTGATATTTGATGATGGTTGACATGCAGCTTAACTGTAGCACACTAAGGCTAAATCTTCCAAATGCAGCAGCTGGGCAGTGGCCAGTCATAACACTCCTATGATCTGAATAGAGAACTGAGGGAGTATGGGTGATACCTTGAGGCCGCTCGATAGCAGCCTGCCCAGACGATCCTGTGGGAGAATGCTGAAGGTTTCCTGAGCAAGCATTAAAGTGAAAAGAACAAGAGACACAGGACTCAGAGAGCAAAGCAGCACTTTACGAGCATTTTTAAGCATGCTCATAAGATTCTCCTTCTCTCACATACACAGGGGTGAAATGTGGTGAATTCATTATGAGGAGCCTTTTAGAAACTTAACCTTGGTAAATTTACTATGTAAAGACATTGATGTGCTCAACAGAAACACGTAGGCACTTACATGTCAAACATTTAAGCTCTATTTCCAAGCCGTCTCAACTACCGAGCGCGATGACAGTCAACCTGAGTATAGCTCTTATAAGGCACGTCCACGCATTGCGAGGCTATGATGACACCTAGTGACCACCATGAGCCATGGCATGCAAAGTGCTGACCTACGAGTCAACGCCATTTACAATTAAGACAACAAAAAACTGAAAAGACAAGAGCCCATACAACAAACTAGCTGCTACTCTGAGAAATCATTCTCTCATTTCTCTTTTTAGGAGGGTATTTTTCTGGATTTTGCTTAAGAAACAGTGGAGGTCAATCACTGGCAAAAGAGGCTTTGCAATTGCTTCCCAAATTTCCTAGCAAAGATAGCTGACACCACCATGGAGGAGGTCTACTCGAGAAGTAGCTGTGCAAAAAGAACAGCTATATACGGTGCATTTCAAAAGCAGGTATACATTTTTGAATTATACATATCATTGCCTGTTTTATTTTACATATTTGCCGTTTCCAGATGCATCTATTATTTCTAGACTAAAAAATGTTGTGTGCATATTTCTCTTTTCACTATTATCATCAAAAACTGTACACCTGCTTCAGAAACATAAAGTATATCATAAACACACGAGAAAAAAACAGATCTAAAAAATAATAGTCTTGGTGTGCTTGTCCGTCTTAAAAGTTTTTGAATTTCAGTTACAGCGACAGAGTAAACTGCTTTTTATTTAGCTTTAGCCCCTAAAGTCCTGTGCACTACTCTGAAGCACTGCAAGTTCCAGGTTTCATGTTTTTATAAAACTCATTTTGTATAGAATTTTTAGACAAGCACTGTATAAATAGTTTATTGTAATTGTATGAAAATATACAAGTTGTTTTTTGGCAAAACAAGTCATTACTAATGCAACTAGCTACGTAGCATTACCTATTGTGCCACCCAGATGTGTGAACAACCAAACACTAATGCTTAAGTGATAGTTATGGTTATTATATAGATATATATAGAAATGTCGAGCTTCATCAGCAGTGAAATGACCAGTCTCTGGTTAGAAAAAGCACAGAACATAACAATGTCTATTCATAGTATTCTGCTCCATCACCACACAGCCATCTTGGCAGGAAAATAACAGGTAATTGTAATAAATAAAGAGGTGGTTATGATCAAAGCACAGCCACAGCCAGGGAGCTGTGTAGAAGGTAAAGCACCATACTGGCAGGAACTGTATGTGAAATCAAGGGATACTATTTATTCCATACTGCTTAGATGGTCATAAGTTTGAAAATGCGATCAGCTAATCTGAGTCATTGCTGTTCAGGAGCTGAAAGCCTCCATTATGGCTGCCAGAGGCTGCAAAAGCTCTACAGAAAAATCTCAGGGAATTATACCCCGAGAAAAGATCAAACTTGCAGCTCTCTAGTTTCACAGATCACTCAAAGTCTTCTGTGACATTTTAGTAGTTCTATAATCTTTGGCATGTTTTTCCCCATAAAATGCACAGATACTCAAAGTTGTCTGGGAATCCTGAACATGTCTAAAAATGATTAAAGGAAATATACTGGTGCGATATCAGACTGTTTATGTTTGGCTAGTTATCTGCGGCTGTAGGAATGAGGAAACTTTACCACTGAAGAACAAAATGGGCACAGAAATGTGAGGTGTGTTGATTTTAACAGTATTAAAATGTTGATGAGGGTGGATTTTTCCTTGAAAGACTCAAAGGCAACAAAAAATGTAGACAGTCCCTTCAGTGACAAGGGCGTGTGTGTGTGCCATACTTTGATCAGAAAGAATAAATACTTAAAGAAGAATGAGTGAAAAACAGAAATAAGTTCAAAAGCACAATGAGATGTTCATCTTCTACTCTACCAGCAGATGAGGAACTGAAGATGGATGTAAAGAACACACATATTTCCCATCCCTGACCATGATAATCGATACTTGGAACTTGAAGATGATGTTAGTGCAAAGAGTTTGGCTGGTGATGTAAGCGTGCATGTAGTTTGGGGATTACCTGGAGGCCCTACAGGTCCCTGTCCAGGCATGGGGCCAGGTACACCACCCATGGTGGGGGGCTGCATCATTTGGGGGGCGCCGTTAACATGCATTCCAGGCTGATAAGAAATCAAAATAAATTTTAAAAAAATAAAGATTTACTCTCAAAACTTTATTGAAATGTGGATACAAGATTAGGTTTTGCATTTTTTTTTTTTACAAAAGTAATTTGCCAAATTGACAATTTATTTTCACCCATCAACAATGTGTGAGAGAAAGACTGTGCTGTACTTACCACAGGTTGTGGCTGGGAGACTGGCACGTTGGGCTGAGCAGGGGGTGGATTGCTCGCTGGGGCTCCTGCACCCTGGTTGCTGGGAATCAGAGGCTGGACCGGAGTCTGACGGTGGAGCATTTTCTGCAGCACAACAGACCGTGTTACATAAAGTTGCTGCTCAAAATTGTTTGAGATGGATCAGAAGTGCAGGCTGACTTGTTTTAACATGGGCCTAACCAAAGACATTACAAGGTTGTATGCCAAAATAAACAGTGTCTATACTGCAAAATAGGTCTGTACTGACGACATTAAATACATCAAGTAAGGATCAAGTAAGACTTGACTGATCTCATCAGTCTCAAATCATCTTTTCTCACCAGAGCAATCTCAGGGTCAACGATCCTCATGACCACTTGGGCCTGCAGCAGAGCGTAGGCCAGCTGAGGGTTCTGCAGCAGCATGTTCCTCGCCTCCTGGGGACTGTTTTGCACACATAGCTGAAGAGAGAAATCAGAAATTAAATAAACGGATTCCACTAAGCTGACACTATACACATTATGATTGTTGGCAACTGGGGAGTCCAAAAAACAAAATTTTGGTCCTGATCCAATGTGTGGACATGTTTCAGTTTTGTGGACTTGTAGTTGATAGACTGGACCAACAAACGTGGTGGTATCAGTGTACAACAGGTGAGGAATACAAAGTGCACAGAGTATTTGTAGTATCAGAAAGAAACTCAGACCTGCATGCAAAATGGCCTCAACACCAACAGTCAAACGACACTAGCCTTGGCACAATAAAACACTTTTCCACTGGGAGGTAAATGTCTGCTGTGTGGTGATTCTTTGACTCAATTAAGTGACTGCCAGCTGTGCTGAGGTTTCTCTGGCAGTGTTCGGAGAAAGAGAAAGCTCAGCACAGCCTGCCGTATTAAAAGAGGAGAGGCGAAGCAGCTGCATCAAGCCATCAAACTAAAAGTGAGGTGATTCAAAATTGCCATTCAAATTTCCCCTTAATTCAATTTTCATTTTTAAAATTTTCACTTTAGCACTTTGTATTGCTCAGTGCGTGTATTAGGGTTCTGGAACCAAAACACACAGCTGTGCACCCCACCGGCCTCACTGGCAGGTGCGACCCTGATCAACCCGCTCTCACCGCTGCATCATTTCTCATTTCACAATAAATTTTTAAAAACTAAAACGCATGTAAATCGCTAAATTATTATTCTATTTAAAGTTAGGGCAAGCTGTATATTTTAAAAGATTGCACATTTTATTTTCCTCCAACTGCACCTTACTCTTTTGATCCAATCATGACTGAGTGATCATGCCTGAGGTACATGTTAGTAAACAAGAATTTCTATTTACTTGTTTATTTTTGTTTGCTTAGTTCATTTATGTAAAGTTTATTTATAAAGTTGATCTACGTTCACAGTGTTCTTTAGTCTTCTTGATATTCCAAATTGTAGTTGATATAATGAAACACATACATTTAAAAAAAAACAAAGATAACTTCTGCTTAGGAACTAAGTTAAGCCAATTGAGTAAAGCCAAAACACGCTCTGCATCCACACACATTTCCACTTGAAAGTACAAACGTGCAAGTCCAGGCACCAGAGGAAGAGTAAGACTGCAAGTGAAAGACAGAGGCACGAAACGCACCTTCATCTGTTTCATGAGTTCAAACATCTGTTCTGGAGGCAGACTGGCCACAGCTCTGCTAATGGACTCTGGAGCCTCATCCGGCTGGACATTTTCTCCATAAGGAGACTCAATAATGGGGGCTCCTGTTCCCAAGCCTGTGCAAGACAAAGAAAATATGCAGCTAGATTCTCACACAAACAGCTCTCAACCAAATCTAATCTAACACCTTAATACAACAACTTTTAATTGATATAATGAACAGCGAATGAAACCACTTACTTTTGAGCTCCTCCTTGTTCTTCTCACTGGCAGCGTTGTCAACACGGAGAGCCCTACCACTAAACTCTCTCCCGTTCAGGTTCCGCATGGCACTGAGGGCCGTCTCCTGGTCCTGGTATTCACAAAAGCCATATCCCTTTGGCTTTCCTGTTTCCCTGTCATACACTAACCTGGAAACCCGTACAAATAAAATGATCAGGCTAATTCTGTGGTCTGTGGTAAAACAGCTATTTTACATTACATGATGGTGTGGCAGTAAACATCAAAAGTTGAGAGATGGCTAAAATAACTTTGTACTTAGTGCACAAACTCAACTTCATTGACTCTGGGACTCACTTTGAGGACTCCAAGATATGTCTCTGTGCTTGACACTACATTATATAATAACTTATATAATAACACTGGGTTACAGAGTAACATAACAAAGATGTGGGTAGGACTGAATCTGGCTCTCCGGGAGACATGCAAGCATATCTGAAAGTGAAATGTATTAGTCGTTCACTCACCTGAAGCTGACAACAAGCCCGACTTCAGAAAAAATGTCTTTCAGCTGTTCTTCTGTGGCTTCATATGGAATATTTCCCACTAAAACAGTTACGACATGTGAGCGTGGCGACAACAAAATGCAATTTCCCATTTACATTATTGGCTAAGATCTGCCCGCTATTTTAACGTTAGTGCGGTTAACGTTACGTTAAGTTACCTCGTTGCCAAGCTAGCCACACAATAACATTAGCCGGCTAGCAATGTTAGCATGCTTTAATGTATTATCTTGTTGCGTTTGTTTATCGACATCAGTGTACCTGCTGAGCAAATTTATACCTAAAAGGCAATATTAACATACTCACCAAAGACTGAGCGTAATGAACGATCAACTGCTGGATCTCTGCTCGCAGCGGCAGCAACTGCTGCTGCTAGATTCGCCATTTTAGGGACAGAAAACAATGTAACACAAGGAAGTAAGTATCACGATATCCGTTTTCAGAAGGCTGTATTCGAATACTATACATACAACCTTTACTAATCACTTGACAATATCCACTATCAACGCGTTGTTCCCACGAAAAATAACAAATGAGTAACGAACAATAAACTAAATATTTATTAAACTGCAGGCCGTGTCCTGGCAAACACAAATAAATTTCTGCTGGAGATAAGTCAGCAACAATCGCAAGTATGGGTAAAAAAGATAGATGGCGCTGTTGGTCGCGGTTAACTATTTTTACCACCGTTATGCACAACACACTTAACCGTCAAAACTGTACTAAAATATACAGGAAAACATTCACTAAACAAAGTGGATGTACTCTCGAAAATCCAATTTGTGTATAACAGACGATTTGGTGAGTTGCTCTTTAGTGACTAACTTAGTTATTGTTAAACTGCTTAATGTTTCTAGCACAAAATTTAGCTAGCACTCCGGATCTCATGATGGCAGGTCCTGTGTGTCAACAAAGTTAGAAAGCTCCTATAAGGGCTAGGTCAGGTAACAGGTTTGGTTTCACAGTGAGACAGTCAAAGACGATCAAAATTTAGTGCAGTATCACAGCCCAAATTTCACTATTACTAAGCTAGCAATGTGGCTAAGACACCCTTTTTTTTAATCAATTACCTGAGTGCATTATTTGATTAACTGCAGAGAGAAGACCCGAGCAGCTAAGAGGACAGTCACCAGTGTCATGGGTTGCTTTTAAGAACTTTGCGTGGGCCACCGTAAGTGCCATGCTAAGTTAATTATGCAATGTTTATCTCATTATATATTACAGAAGTGATGTGCAATGTATCAACCGTCCTTTAGTTTCGTTACTCATTACTTAGGTCAAGGACCTTATGTTTTCACTAGTCTGTCAGCATGATATCTCAAAATTTAGAATTCCCATCAACTGTGGTGGACAGAAGGCCTTGGACCAGTCGGTCATGTTTTGCTGGTGATCACCACTTGACAATAATCACTTTCATCCATAACTGTGAAACTGACAAGAGACAGACGCTTGATTCCAAATCCCTGGGTTATATTTATTGGGCCAATAAATCAATTCAGTTCATTTTTAAGGGATCAGATTGATGCTTTTCAGTTTAACAGCTATTTGGTGAATTGTTGTGAGTTGGTGTGTGTTCTCAGAGTGCCTTCTGTAGCTAGCAGTGAATTTATTTAATCGCTGGTCTGGCGCCCAAAAATTGTTCTTGTTGTCGCATGATGCTCATAATCTCTAGCTCTTTTTATTTTTAAATGAGCAATTGCAAAAAATAGTGAAGATTCTCGGGGATTTTAGGATTCTGTTTTTTAATAAGTTTAACTGACTAGCATTGTGGAGAATCCAGCCATACAGGACAGAAAAGGTGCAAAATTAAAGACTTAAGAGTGAAATATGATATAAATTAACATTTCCATGCAAAGTAAAATGGATTATGGGATCATAAATTATTAATTATACTTTTGATTATCTAAAAATATTATCTTAGAAATATATAAATAATATTTTTAACCAGCGAAAGGTTTAGTTGTAGGTCTTAAGGTTGGCTTTGCATGGTGCAACTGAAATGCAACTTCAGGTCCCTGCAACTTGAGTTGCGTTCGAGTCCCGTTGGAGAACCATTCAGTGATATTCATAAATTGGGTTTGCATCGTTTGCAATGTTCCATACGAGTTTGGTGACATAGCAACAATAAAAGTTCAATCTGCATCCTGCAGCTGATTGCATAAAAGCTGCACTGTGTACAGCCAAAAGTGAAAAAACGACCACAACGTTACAGGGGATACCTAGTACCATAGTAAACACAGTACCATTGTTAACGTCAACAGTCCCACGTGCCGGGCTGAGCAGCATAGATGCATTGCAGTGATAAGCGCACACTAGTTGAGAGGAAAACATATGGTTCCACTGGGGCTCGAACCCAGGACCTTCTGCGTGTAAAGCAGACGTGATAACCGCTACACTATGGAACCACTTGATCCGACAGAACGCAGATTGTGGGTTTTGAAGCGGTTGGAGCACCGTAGTGGTAGTTAGAGATTATCTAGTTGCTGTATAATACGACCGCTAATAATGCATGCATTCGGCCCGATCATCATGTAAAATCGCGTTTGATGTGATGTTAAAGGGCGACCGGTAAATGTCCCAGTGCCTGCCTGTATTTGCGACGCTTCACTGCAGGCGTCCTTATTTCCCTGTAGAAAATACCTGTCAGTCAACTTCGTTGTCCCATATAGCACAGTTTAGGGGCCTGGATATTCTGTCATATGAAAAATAATGTGTTAGTTTCGGTTTCAGCTTTCTGTCGGGACGTTTTGATTCTGCCGCTGATCCAGTGAACAGGCTCAGACTCAGCTGGTCGTCAGACATGAACTCCGGAGATATGCTACTGAATCGAGTCGTTCAGCTTGCATGGGCGACCTCATCTGTTTTTACTCAGCTCGTCTCATGCACCTAACACCGTAGTGGTTTAAAAAAAAGGAAAGGAAAAAAAGAAAAGAAAAAAAAAAGGAAACTAAATACTGACATATTTATACTGACTTAATTCTGACTGACTGAACAACAATATCTTCTGCCTGTGTGCCAGCATCGATTAAGCTAAGTGTTAAAAATTGAAATTTTGTCAATTTTATTTTTATTTATTTATTTTTCGTAATAAAAAGCCTAAAGTCCGAGCAGAACAGAACTAGAGTGATGCACCTCACTGTCTTAGGCGGTGTTGCATTTGTCCTCAGTGGGCCTGGCTGCTCACTGTAAGGCCAAAAAGACAGAGCTATCAAGGCATTAGATCAGTGCTGTCTTCCTGTCAGTGAGGGCCACATATGCAGTTACACATTAGAAATGAGAAGGGCTGGACATTTATTTACACATGATTGTTATAATGGACGAATAATGACCAGTGACCATAAAGCCTACCAACACACAGGCAGTTTATCATCAAGCCCTCAACAACATGATAAAGCAATAGCTGTGTGCACATCATGGTATTTTGCAAACAAAATAATAAAATTTGATTACATTTAACATTTATTTATTTATTTAACAACTGATATACAGCCTGCCTTCCAGGCGTACATATGACACATCACTGGCTGTGTGTGACATTTAGTCAAACAAGATAACATTTCTTAAAGTAGAATAATGAATTCCTTCACCATATTTGTACGTCTCATTTAACATTTACAGGCCAGAATATGACACATCATCAACAGCTGCAAGCTCTTTTGCCATGGCTCAATTAAGACTTTTATCTGACCTGCATTATTTGCACCAGCTAGACACTTTTTCTTTAATGCAGATTTAATAGTCCTTTGGAGTGAAGTGTACAAAATGGAGAGAATGTGTTGTCAAAATAAAATGTCACGATATCTTTGAAATTTGAAATACCTTGATATCGATATAGTGATGATGTTTAGGGGATGACTGTTGGTGACTGTTGGTGCTTGGTGCTTTCAAAGGATATTTACATACAAGAAATTTTTGACAGAACAACCATTACTAATGTCTGGATGATATGATGACCAAGTAGGTAGAGACAAAACACAGAACTGCTAAAACAGCCAAATAAGATCAGAAAATTGCATCCCTTGACTGTGAGACAGCCTTTAAAACCAGGAAAACACTTATTCAATATCACGATATTACGATATCTAAAATCCCAGACAATATCCAGTCTCATATAACGATATCAATATAATACCGACATATTGTCCAGCCCTATCTCTTCATACATTGAGGTGCTCCCAACCTGGAATATCATGTCTTGGTTGAAAAGGTGCAAACTCAGTCATCCCGACAGAATAAAAAATGGCCCTCTGAGTGCCGCTGCGCTGTGAATCTATCATTTTTATCTGCAAGTATTCTGGTATGCTCTTCACATCAAATGCAAATGGATCTCTTAAGACTTCAAAACTGAATTTCTAAGCCTCAGAGTCACAGTTCTCCTGCTAAATTCTGCTTCAAGAATGTTCAGGCTGCTTTGCCGCTGTGGGAAAGTGGTGGTGTTGAGAGTGTTTGTCGCTGACTTACCAGCCATAAAGTGAACATCTACTCAGCTTCTTTCCAAAGTCTCTCCAAATGTTCATACCTCTGTATCTCTGCTGGTATGTGGCTTCAAATCAGTGAAGCCAGGTCTCCCTCAAAACTGACTTGGTCTGTGTTTTTTCTTTTTTTTCCTTCACAGGAATCACTCCTTCCTCCATCTCTCTTGAAATTATCTGCCTTCAGAAATATCCTTCCTTATATAGCCATTTTGAGCTACCTATCTAGCTTGCTTGCTAGGTGCCAGTAAGTCAAGGGCAGTAAGGCTGTTTGAAAACGTGGGGGTGAAGGCTGCATCTGTTTATCATGTGGTGCACAATGGTGCACCTTGAGAGGCAACTGGGACTTGTATTCCCACTGATCCTGGCTCCAACATACTGGGCCAGAATAAATTGACAAGGCAGATCTATATGTGAACTGGACCAAAATTCGTGATGGGCTAGATCCTTTCCATGGGCACTGAATGTAACGTATGTGCACAGAAAGATAGCTACAGGTAACGTGCATTGCATGTGAAATAGAGGTTGGTAGTTGATGTAATAGCAATTTTCTATCAGCAGTGTTAAACTGCTATCTGAGTATGTAATGAAAATGCCCCAAAATGTTTTATGTCATTAAGCTTGTTTTTTATATATTCAGTAACGGTTTCATCTCATAGAATCTTTTATTTATTTATTTATCTATTTATTTATTTATTTATCTATCAGTTTTAAGTGAAAACTGATAGAAATTCACTGGTGTCTAATATAATGTCTTTGATTATCTTAACACTTTCTAATCACATATTTTTGTTTGGAAAAAAATATTGTTACTTGCTCTTCAAGCAATATTGGGCCTGTTTTATAGTCTAAATTTCTCAATAGTTGATAACTATTAAATTTTGGATTTTTCTGTAAAATTAATGTCCACCTAGTTTCACACAGTGATGTGATGATTCAGTCATGAATTTGGCTGCAAAACTGGGGTCATATTTCTATGAAAAAGGACAAAAGGTATCACCAAAGCATGTGGTGTGAAGTGGCACTAAAATTTTGCATCTCCATTTGTCAAGTGATGCCTTTGGTGTATTTATTATTGCGATTACCATCTTAATTATTTTGTGACCAGTGCGATTTGCAGAAACAATAAATTTCATCAGATGTTAGTCTTATATTGGAGAAAATCAAATTAAAATATGATCCATTGAATGCAGATGGAAGGCTGGCTGACCTACAGCTAGGCCCAAAACTGATTATTCATCTGGAAAAGTCCACTGGCGTTACAGCTTTGCCCAATGGTATGACAGGAAATCTGTGTCGGACTTATGGTCACTCTACTGGACATAACATTTTGTACCTCCCAATGAACAACATTTTTTAGCTTATTTTCCATTGATTTATGCTTGTTTTAGTCTAATAGGCGACGCAGTCTGCTGTTGCCCTCTCTGCAGCCCATGGTGGTTTTGATGGTCCTCTTCTTGTGGACACTGGTGATGCCAATAACACTGTAGACCCTGCAGAGAAACTGGCCTGCCAGAGCCTCTGCAGCCAATCTGAATTGGCACAGACCGAGCATGCCACCCCATATCAGTGGCACTCATCTGCCAAGTCCTCCTTATTGGCCATCTTACTCTCATTGACCTCTTCTATCTGATCCTCCCAGAGAACATCTCAAGCATGATCACCTGCCTTTTTGTTTTAGACAGTAGCACAACATCTGGCCTAAGTGTGGTCTGGTCTTCATTGCCTGCGATTCGAGCTGTCTCTTCAGGTCAGCCGTCAGATAACCTTGCACTGTTCTGGGGCGTTACGAGGACGCTGTTTTCTTGGGTTGTGGCTTCAAAACCATTGTGATGGAAGCGACTGCCTGCTGAACAGAGGGAGTCACGTTTGTAACTGGTGTCTGCCAAAGCCTTCAGCATGTTGCGGTGCCTCTGATCCTGTCCCTCTCCCAGAACTTTTGGGCAGCAGCTGAGGAAGTGTTTCAGATTTTCTCTCTTGAAGCACAGGGGGCATAATAGTGACTCAGCCTTAATCCCAGCAGAAGAGCTTGGGAAGGCCAGGGAAGGAATTGTAGACTGAATCACGAATTTGATGCACTGAGGCATAGCCTGCCACAGCTCAGACCCCTGAGATCCTCTGCTCGGTCCACTCCCTGCTCCCATCTCATCCATATACCTTCCTGCTGCATCCCCACCATCCTACTGGCACACAGCTCCCCCACCCTGCTCACACTTCCTCCTGGGCCAAATGGTGTCACTTCTTATGAATCGCCATCCATGGGAGGTTGCCATGCTGGTAAATCCAGGCCTTCAACTTGCCTCGCAGCCCTCATTTGCTCCCTGCCAGAAGCCACGTCTAAAGCTCCTAACAAGTTCCCCGGATGGCCTGTCCTTCTATTGTAGGGTGACTTTAAGGGAAGAAGCAAAAATTTTAAACCACTTTTGCCGTCTTCATCACAGTGAACCTAGATTTTGCTGGCTTGTTGCACATCCATCTCCGTCTTGATTATTAGACATAAGTGTGCTCCAGTGTTATGCCCAAGTCTTTTATTTGTAGTTTTAAAAACAGTCTGTGTCATGTTGCCAAGAGAACAAGCAAGGGCTGCAGAGATCTGAATACTGTGCTGTGTATGTTTGTATCAAAGCTTATAAATTTTAGGATGAGCCACAATAGCTGAACACTCGAATAACTGGTCATCACCCGATTATTATTTTTTTTCCCCTGCTGAGATTCATGCAATAAGACGCTACAGTTTATTAATAATTTTTGGTGATGAAGCCATTGATTTTATAAATGTTGTGGAAGTCTATTTTAAGTAACCCCTGCTAATATTTCATCGCTCATCCAAAATGTTATCACACAGAAATGGTTAGGTTGACCAATGCTGCATGTCTGTGTTCAAGCGTCTTTTACATTGCTCTTTGACCAAGAAAGTGATTAAGCATTTATTATGATGATGCAGAGAAGATTCTTTATTCTTAAGCCTACCCAGCATCCAGCCTCTTTAAAGAACGGGCCTTTCTTGTGACGACTAATCATTCATACAGTCAACCTTGAAAAAACAGACTTTTGTACACCCCTGGCATAATCTGTTATTCAGTATTATAATCACAAGCAGATTGTCTATAAGCTTTATCTTTTGATCAAGTTAGGATTTTTGCCCATTAAAGGCACTCTCCTGTGTATGGTCCAGGTGGTGTTGCTTAGTGACCTGAGCAGCAGAAACTGAGCTGTATTACAGAAAAAGCTAAGTATTATATAATTAAAATATAATTTTGAATGGTAATTCTTTCAGGGGTTCATAAAATATTAAAGGCTGAATGTAACCATCCTCCCAAGTTGGGTTTTGGTGAACCCATGGGCATGTCTTCCATCAGGTGGACATTTTTACCTCATATCTTGTGTGTAATATGGGTGATTTAGCATGGGTGGTCCCAATGGAAATCAGATCCCTCAGTCCGGCAGTGGAGGTGCCCTGCCCTACTCTTTGAGCCGCGCAGGCCACATATCTGTTCACCTGCAAAAGAAGTGCTTCAGAAATGGTGATACTGAAGTCAATTTTACACTTTCTGTGCAAAAGCTAACCAACAGTAATTGTATTATCAACGTAATTTGATCATTGTCGATGGATTTGATGATAACCTATGGCACAGTCAAATTGAATTGTACTTTTTTAATGCATAATCGTAGATGTTAAATATGATCGTTCCTAAATCTTTGCAAAAAATAAAAGGTGTTCCGTCTAGAGAGATTGTTTTCCGGACTCCATCAAAGCCTCTTGCAATTAACGATTGAATCGAGTCCCGATCTGTTTGTTATTCACCTGTAGGGCTTTACCCGGCGCTAGGACCCAGGGTGCGCGATTTTCATCTCCAGCTGCTGCAGACTGAAAACTGGCAATAAGGGAAGATCGCGAGGACAAGCCAAAATTGCATACTGTTTTCATTCTACTTCAAAATCACATCCCTGGCCCCGCACGGAAGCCTCACGGTAGAGAACAATAGCTTGTTGCGCTGTGTGCAGGCTTTGTGACTGTAGACAGTTTGGAGCGCAAGGTAAGACGGTGCAATACCATGCGATTACTAATAACAAAGGCGTTACGGGCGAGCAGGGGGCATTAAAGGGGGCATTGCACAACGCCATTGAGGGCAAGTAAACTCAGCCAAACTTTGACCTGGATATCTGTATTTTTCAAGTTTTTAATGTCTTGCAGGAGCTACAGTAGTTGGGTGATGTCTTGCTGTATCCCACGGCGTTATGTAGGATCGTGTCACATGTATGGAGACCCAAGTTCTACCTCGAGATGACATACATGATATTGCAGTCGGCTATCCAAACGCTGACACAGTGAATATGAAGTGATGCATTTCAATTTTTTACGCAGATAATTCAGCATCATCTGACGGCGCATCGGGGCACCATTAACCTGGCAAATAAGCACATCATCAGACTGTTTCAGTGATCAGTTGTCATCCTCCCGTCGTTTATTATAGAATAATTCATTACTTCAAGATGGTAGTATAATGCGCCTGGTTTTTACTTAACGTTTACCCCCCGCCTTCCCAGCCTCGATATTCAGTATTGTCCAGGTGAACCACGAACTTATACGGGACATCCTCGTAGCTGTAAACCATGGCGGCCTAAATAGGGTCGATAATCTCCAATATGACTCACAGATAGATGACCATGTATGCCCACTTTGAGGACGACATTCTTAAAAACCAGGCCCTCGAAGTAAACAATGTGCCTTCATCTGTAGCCATGCTCGCAGTTGTCATAGTGCATGTGTGGAATAAAATCGTCCTGCTCGATAGATTTGTAATTGTATGCATAACAAGTTTTTGAATCCCACGGCTCCAGACATCCGCTGTGGAGCCTGTGAACCAAACTCGTCTGTAATTGGCGAAGCCCCGAGCAGCCGGTCACTACCGGGATAGCTCTTGCGCGGTCGTTAAGGTCTCCGGGTTACCCCGGCTCAGACACAATGCAATGTGTCAGCTGCCGACTTCGTGGTCTCCAGCTTATACCGATATGCTGCTCAGTCCCGTTCCCGTTTTGATCGGCGTTTTGGTTTCCTAATTTCACATTTGGCCATCTGTCAGCGATTTGGCTGTTTGCACGCAGCCATTACTGAGCGAATGGCGAAGGGCATGTTAGAGCTCTCTTTCTCACACACACGCACACACACACACACCGATATGAAAGCAGTGAAATAGTTTACTCGTACGCTCTCGTCGGATGGACAGGATCGTTGTCTTGCACCGCCTTGGTGGCCAGTAAAGACGCAGGTCATGGATTGTAATAAACAAACTATTTCACTCTCACGATAATGTCACCCTTGCTTTATATGCACGTTTATTTCCCTTTTTCACCACAAGTGCTCAGAAAAAGTAGGAAATTTGTTGGGCTAAAGGAGTGGATACCCTCGTAAGCCACAGTAGGCCTACTGCTTTCTGCATTCAGGTAAGACAAGTGGCCTAATTATAGCAAGGTAACCTGTAGTGGAGCACTACTGTGCCAAAATGTTATTTTTTAATGGGGGAACAAATAAGCCTGCACAAGACCCAGTGCGTACCCTGTCCTCTAAACTGATGTGACACTGCAAGCTATTTTACCAAAACGTTTTTTGCTAGACATCTGTTGGCCTGCCAATGTGCATAATTGTGAAGTTGAAGATACACTGAACATTATTCCCATAATTGCACGTAAGAGATGTGGATTTTTATCTCTGAGACAGACAGCATATTCCAGTCAACTCATTTGCCCTTGCCTTATTTATTTATTTATTTATTTATTTTATTCTAGCAGCAGATGACTTTTGTTTGAGCCAGAAGCTGACTTCACTTAGGTTTCAAAGTGAACGCATTACCACTGAACATCTTTAAGTGTGTTTTGCCTCACACTGTAAATTTATTTTCATCTCAAGTTGTGTATGTAAATATGATGTCACCTGCAAGGGAAGTTCCTTCTTAAATCACAACAGACCCTTAGAAACATTTGATTGTCATGTTCGTTGGTGTCTCATATTAATTTAGTAGGGTTGGAGTTCTATTTCTGCTAGACAGTGTCTGTTAAACCCCGTGTAACTGCAATCACAGTGTGTGGCTGAATACTTGTCAATAGATTGACGGCCATTATCATTATGAATTAGTCCAGGCTTGTGTTGAATTTATGCAGAATTGCCCAGAAGATAATTCAAGCCTTATCCAAATTGTAGCTTTGCTCCAAACTCAGTTCAAGCCCACTCTTCAGTAGGAAAGAATGAGCGTGAACTCAGTTAAAGCTGACATAATGAGAGTAAATATGAATGTGATACGCTGCACTGCAAGATGTCATTTAGTTGGGGGGGGTGACTGAGTGAATAGCACTGTCTTTGCTCATATCTCCATCATTGTTTATCTGCAGCTGTGCTGACAAATCGCCCGCACAGTCAGAATCTGGCCTGTTCAACCCAAGGGAATTATGGAAAATTAGACCTGCCAGGTTCTGGTTTGGTTGTGGGCCCATTGGGGTTTAGGTGTAGAATCAAACAAGTGTGCTGAATGGAGAAAGGGAATTAAGATAAATCTATGGGTGTAAATGGTAATGCTGCATGTGTTGTCAGTATTAAAATTGATAAATTTTGACCCTGAGCATTTTCAGAGAGAAGCAACAAGCATTTTTGGGGAAATGTGCAGGCAGATTATACTGCAGATCTCTAGAGATTCTACAGATAGCCCTCTGGTTTTCTAAAGGCTGGGGAAACGGTTACTGTTCATTTCTTATCAGCTACAGTGAATAAAGACACAAATGTGGATTTGCAAAAAAAAAAGCCACCGCACACACTCACACAGACATCCCTGTGAACAGCTATGTTGCGTTTCCAGAGGTGAAGCATTCTCTGTTTTATACACGTGGAATTATGGAGGTCAGTGGCACGTCATTTAAAGCCAGGCCTCATTAATTAAAGTTAGCTGCATGGCATCAGCATACAGCAGATGGCTTGAAAGATAACATGTCTCAGATGGGTATAGTTTTCAGTTCATATGAAAATTGATAGAAAAGACTTCTGTGTCTTCTGTGTCTTCTGTGGTACTGTATCAGTCTCTGTCCTGCAACACTGACAGCATGTAATTGGAGTGCCCCACACACCCGGAATCTTGCTTCCTCGTGTTAATTCCGCTGCAACAGAACCATACCTCTCCCACTCTTTTTTTGTATTTGTCAAATCCGTTTAGCAACCATCACCCCCGCGTGCGATTCTGTTAATTGACCTGATTGTTATCCAAACGCATGCATCCGCTCAATAACACCCCGTGCCTCCTTTTGGTTGCAAAATACAGTTTATCACTTCGTTACTTCGATAAGCCTTTTCAGTTTAGCGCACCGTTACACTCTTTGGTCGCGATCCCTCTTTCCCCTTGAGCGGCTGGACTTCGCGTTGCATGCCGGTACCTGCAGTCCTTACCCCTCCCAACCGCTCCAGCTTCTAATCCTGGGCGTGGATAGCCGAGCACTACATATCCCATGCTCGCTGTGCACCTTCTGCCCCTCTCTCTCCCACCAGACTGAGACTGGAGATACGGTACGGACTGTCTTGACGAACCCCCCCCCCTCCGGACTTTTAGAACCGAAAACCGTCGAGATTAGTGAACAGCCACGGACGGCAGAGCGAAAGCCTGGACGGCGCATTTGAGTCGTGCTGTACGTCGTTCACATGCCATTCGGACGAGCAGGTTCGTAACTGTTTGTGTCATTGGACATCTTTATCTTGCCTGCTAATTACCTTTAGAATTATTCAGTATTTGGGAGAGTCTGGGGGACGAGAAGGATCGATTCGGGTCGGGCTTGGTGAATGCCTTTCAACGCTGAAGTGGCTTTGCGAAGGGCCGATACGAGACGGAGCACTTCACGTTGGTCGGCCGGAGATAAATAACAGTAGCCTGCCTAAACATGTAAACCACTGGGAGTAATGCGGAGGCTTCGCGGAGACTTTGCTGCGCAGGGAGCTGAAAAATTATTGTTGGACATTGGAGTTGAATATTGTTTGCCCTTTTTCGTGCAGTGGCGATCTTTAACAGCCCTAGCCTTTCCAATAAGTTGTGTTACCCACCCCTCTGTTAGTTGTCCAGCTGGCTACTTTTTTTTTTTTTAACCAAAACATTTGTGAGTAACTCATTGCGGTCAATGTCGGTTTCTGGTATTATCAGCTGGTAAAACTGACTGTGCTTATTTGTTTGTAAACCACGTCACCGATCATGTACTTGGTTGGTTGTTTGTGGCTTCAGGGGGGACGGGATGGTCGCTGGAGTTTTGTTTGGCTCTCCCCTTTGGCTTTTCTGTGCTTTCGACTGATGTTGATTGCCTTATCGGCAAAGATGTGACACATTGCCACATTGTGCTCGTACGACGCAGCCCAAGCACTCGATTGGGAATTCTCCTGTCACTGGTATGCCCAAACATCTGTCTTCATCGTGGAACATTTTAATCTGTGCTCACTCGTTAATTAAGGGTTTGGAAACGAAGGTGGCCTGTGCAGTTTGCTCATGTGTTTGTCTGTGGATGGACTGATCACCTGAGAGGCAATTGTCATCCTCTCATTATGGTGACTGTTCGCCATCTCCCGCGAGCGAGCGACCCGGAGCTCTCCAGAGTTTTTCCGTGCTGATATCGATACAGAAAATAAACTGTTTTCGTGAATGCCCTGCGACCACGAAATACACGTGCCCTCGTTCGCATTGTGCACTTTTCCCTCTTTCAAATATGACATTGGGACGTGTCTCTTTTGTGCCGTGGGCTGGACAAGTGAACTGACCGGGTGGAAGTAGGCTATACAGTCTGAGTAATATTTGGTTTCTTCAAATCTGCTTTCCTTGCTGGTAATGAATGGCAGGCTTGACTTTGTTTTGACTGAGTGCCGTTGCCCACGGTGTGTGTGTGTGTGTGTGTGTGTGTGTGTGCACTATCGCATATATTTATTGGCCTACATCAGAGCAGATGAATTCAAATGATGTGTCGGAGTAGACCGCGTATCTGCAGCACAAAGACAAACTAGCTGTAAGCAACATGATGTTATACGGTAATGAATGCAGACCCTCCTTGCATTCAGCGATAGCTGCATCGCTGGATCCTTTTCGGTCCGTATTCGCAGATTCCAGCGGAGATGGTGTGCCTGGGTGTCATATATTGTGTGCATTAGATGGGTCATGTTGCGCTAACTTGAGAGTAAAACATTTCATATTTCCCTAAGATTTGAATGAGATTTTTGTCTGGTCCCTTTTGTAGTTGTCTCATTTACTTGCAGATGCGCTTGTCTGCGCTCACCTCTCTTATACCTACATACCAGAGGGTGCTCTGCCGTGTGCTTATGAGAGTATTGCCAGTGTTTGTTTTCAGGTCATCATCAGATTAGATTGACTGTTTATTATTATTGACAACGTTGTACATGATTGGAATTTTTGCTTATGAAAAACAATTTGTTTATGGCAGTTTTTGAAAGGAAGCAATGTGCACATTTTTATATCTACTTTCAGATAAGATTCGTGATTTCTTATACTGCACAGCCCTACGACAAATAATGCATTTAATAGAGGTTGGCTGCTTTATTTTAATGATACATGACAATTTAAACATGAGTGTCATAAAATGTCCAGTGATAGATCTATATTAAGAGTATGAGCAAGGATCAAAACTTTTAGGACAGAGCATATGGATGACCCAGGGGAATTTATTGATGTATTCATTTAAGATAGTGGAAAAAGCATCATCCTTTTTGCTCACTGTGGTGTTTGGCAGTCTACCTTGGAGTAGTGTGCACGACTTTGTCAGCACTGAACACATCTAGGCCACCTGTGCAGCCGTGAAGGAGGGTAATCATTTGAGAGGTCACAGCTGATGGCCCCTGATGCAATAGGTCTTATTTCACTCAGTGGATATCTCTGTTTTTTGCAAAGACAATTCATATAATGGTTGTAGGGAGGGAAAAGCACTGCCAAATAGTTAAAATTCCCTCCTTGTAACCCAATAAAATCAAAAGGAACAACAGAACAAATGTGTTCCTCAATTTAATTCACTTCAGTGTGCTTCCCGGAATCTCCTTGTTATGAGGAAATTGTAACATATCCATTGTAACACCTCCAACCTCTTAAATAGGGGAAGTTTTCAATTGCTCAATGTAGTTTACTCAAAATCAATTACTCTTGCATACAGAGGGCCTATTCTCTCATGAAGGATTAGATGGATGTCTTTTCTGTAATTGAAAGCAAATAACACTATCAGTGATTGCATTAAATGTTTTTCCTCTTTATATTCTACAGCATATCACTGTATTTCAAGGAAAAATCTCACCTGACTGACTCACCCACCCCTTGAGGCATGTTGTGTTAAAGAAACACCTATGCAGGTAATTGTTTTTTTATTACATTTAGATTACTAGATTAGAGCTTTCTTTCCTCTTATCTAATTAACATTGGCCTTATGAACTTCTCTTATTACTCAGGTGGATCCTACACTAATGAATGTAGGGGATGGAGGCACGGTGAGCAGAGAGATCGGTGCTCCAAATAAAGCGTCTACTAGTATGGTGGGAAATCCCCCCCAGACGCTGCCCCCTGAGTTCAGAGGAGATGTTACCCTCAGTCAGCAAAACAAGAACACCTCGACAACAGACTGTAAGACAGCAAAAGCCTGCCTGGACTCTAGCAGTTACAACCATAGCCCTGAGGTTCCACCACCTCAGCAGCTCAACAATGCACCAATGTCAGGCTCTCTCGCCAGCTCAGACAAGAGAGCAGAGAAAAGGGCAGAGGTTCCTAAACTCAAAGCTGATGGTGCCGGGGTCTTCCCCACACCTCAGTGGTCAAGTGGTGCAAAGGTCAGCTCGGAGGACTCACTCAATGCCAGTCACAGCAATGTGACATCCAGTAAGAAATCACATACACCAACACAACCAGTGTTAAGTCTTCCTTCTGGCTTCCAGTGTTCCACCATATTTAAACCAGGCCAGCCTGTTGCCTTCCTTCCATCCACCAACTTTTCCTCGCCACTTTGTAAAATCACTCTTCCACCAGCATTAGGTCAGATTGCAGCATTGAGAGAGGCCACAGCCAGTCAGTTTCAGAAAGAAATTCAGCCTCAAGGCTCAGGCGTCGGAGGGACACCTCTCATGCGAACCTACCCATATCCATTCTCCGTCGGCCGGACTCCTGCCCCTGAGAAAAAAGCAGGCACATCAACATCAAAACTTAAAAATAACCTAGCATCAAATAAGAGCGCCAAATCTGCAGGCGAGCATAAATCCTTAGCCTCAGTGGTGGCCTCACCAGCTATTGCGCTCCCATTACAGCACCCATCATTAGGTTCTGCCCCACCAACCCGCTTCACGTTGTCTCCCACCGCTGCCATCTGCTGTGGCCCTGCACTGGCCAGTATCACCACTCAGAGCAGACTGCTGAACCATGTGGAGAAAGGCCACAGCATAGACAAGACATCCACGGGCTGTCTAAAACCGAAGACCCCATCTGTTTCAGAGGACCATACAGTCACTTGCTCAATTGAATCAAGAGATGTGCCTCTTGATTTGTCTGCTAAGTCAAAACGTCCAAAATGCATAAATGACCCTCCAGTTAATGTGATGGAGCATCATCACAATGAGTCAAATCAGAGAGATTCCCTTAATGCAAAGAGGACTCATACTACCACTTATAGTTCAGCTGTGCAATACCCCGTCTTACCCAATACCCACCGAAATGGATCTCATCAAAAGCAATCAAATAGGCCTCCAAATCACCAGGTCTTGGAGCCGAAGTCATCCTGGACCAAAGGATCCTCACAAGACTCCATAAAAAACATCCCGGGAACTTACGTAGGCGTGGCTAGCCCCATACTGGCTTCTACTCTTCGGGCCAAAGATGGAAAAGGTACTTTTGCAGATGAGTTTCAGAATTTTGCAAAGCAGGAGTTTATATCTATCATTGACCAAGGAGAACATCTGGCCTCCAGAGGAAAGAAGCCATCCTATCTGATGAAGGGCAGCCAACATCCTCATGGTGTCAAGCATGTAAAAAACACCAGCACCGCCATAACTAAGAGCTGTCCCTCCAAAGGAGCCCTAACAACGGCCCTGTCAGGCTCTACCAATGCTCAGACTCACCAGAAGTCTGGAACTGTCAAAGCTGCAGTGCCATACGCTACCACTGTTGTCAATCCAGCATGGCAGCAGCCTTCTCTTCTTCCTCACCAAGGCTCATCTGTTCAGAGAAAAATCACACAAGGATCCCCAAAGGCCAAGGGCAACGCGGTTGCAGAGGGTTCTAAATTTCAGAGTGCCCATCATAGCCCGTCCAAAACTGAGGATGATGAGTGGGAGAGAATTAAGTCCCCCCTATCTAATCTAGCGTCCATTGTAAAGCAGAAAACTCTGGAAACAACAGTACTAACGGGTGAAGGTAATCCTCAAGCTGCACCTGTTGCATCTAGAAAAGCTGATGTTCTGAATCCACTCATGGGGAGCCAAGATGCTCAATCCAAACAGACTTCTGCTTTTGAATACTCAACATTCAGGTCTGTGGAGAAACGGCCTGGTATGCCATCTCATGGGGATTCGACTCAAACCATCAACCGAGTTGAGAAGGCGAGTGCCATTGAGCCCAGGGAGAATAATACTGACATACACACCAGTCAGGGAGAACACATGGGACTACAAGAGAAGCAAGGCTCCTCAAAGCCTCAGTCTCATATCTTTGGAAGCAATGCATCAACAAATGGGAACAGGATGGAGAGCAAACTAGCCCAGGTGTTAGAGGGGGAGATATTGAAGAAAGAAAGTGGGGCGGCAGACAGTCCTCCCAATGAAAAATTGGAGGGCATAGTTGTGTCTATTCTAACAGGCCAGTGTGCAGGGGGAGGCGACAAGGTTGAGAAGAAAACAAATGGAACCAAAGAGGAGTCGCCAACCAAAGCAAAAGCTGCTGTCATCAAACAAAAGAAAGCCAGCCCTAAGAAACCAGCTAAGGAGAAGTCACCAACAGACCCATCAAAGAAGGCTGCAGGAGCAACAAAGAAAAAGCAAGACAAGGAAAGCACTCCAACCAAAGCGTCAGGCTCTAAAAAGGTAATTTATCTGCCTGTATTGGTGTTAAAGTCTTTATAATGTCGAAAAGATTTTAGTGCATTTATTATCTCCCATTGGTAGAATGGTAGACCAGTATTTGCCAGCAACTATCATTTAAGATCCTCTTTGAATAATTAATTTTAATGACATTCAGTACTTCCTTTTGTAATAATAATTTTTGATTGATGATTTGAGATCCAAGGAGTTACTGTGAGTCTTGTTCTGTTATATGCTTTTCTTGCTGTGTTACATGCTCTTCATCACTATGAAAGCTTTGTGATCAATAGTGTCCCATATAGTGTGTTCACTCTGTCCCCTGTGTGTTTCAGCAGAAGAAACAATGTGCACCTGTGCTAGAGCAGAATCTATCAGTGGAAAAACTTTCCCCACAGAGTAAAGAGGAGATTCCAAAGGACAAGAGCAGTCCCAACAAGGTTGAGCAATCAACTCACAACAAACTAGGTGAAGCCTTTGTTTCTTATAATACTGTGGCATTTACTGCCCTTAAAACAGTTCTCACTGTGTGCGCAAATTTCAGATATCTAATCTCACTCAGCCCTAACAGGCATGTGAGCCCTTAAATTTAAACGGTGCTTTCAATTGCACCAGATTTGTAGTCCTTTTATAGAGCTTACAGCAAGCAATAGATTACTGTGGGCATCTCTGACTTAAATTCACCGTTCTTGAGATAAATACGCCGTAATCACCATGAGAAGTATGGTAGTTTGTATGCATTGATAAGAGGGCAGGAAATGCTACACATAATGTCTGCATACTTTTTCTTGATGTTCTATAAATGGTTATTCCTCAGTGTTCTGTATTTGGTGCAAGTATAACAAGCAAATGTATTTTAACCTGTTACAGATCGTAGCAGCAGTCCCCCAAGCGCACAGACTCCAACGTCTCTTAGCAGCTCTGGCATATCCACTAAGGAACCTAAAGCTTCAGAGAGCTGCACCCCAAGGCTGAGGAGGGGACGACGGCGAGCTGAGGAGGCCCGGCTGGACCACTGGGGCTTTGCAACGCCATCCCCTCCACCTCCCCCAACAC
>OMLF01010515.1:0-19598 GCA_900302615.1 Holocentrus rufus
CAAATTGCGGGCGAGTGGCCTTTGTAAAGTTGCAGGTAAACAACATCTGCGCGTCGGGTCACAGTGCGTCGCCGATCGACCTTTCTGCCATGTTCGTCTTATCAGCAGCTTGTGAGCGTTGCAGGTGGAAACACTCTCAAGAGAGCGCGGCTGCAGCTGTAGAGTCAGGGCTATGTAGATAAATATCAGCATCCTCCCAGTTCCATTTGTGAGCGCCGCTCCTCTGTAGGCAGTATAAAAATCCTCTGTGTCGCTCAACTCTCCATTTTCAAAAAGAAGAGTTATGTTTGCTGCGCCGCGCAAACCCAGACAGTGGCAATAATTATGCTTGCCAGGGGAACCGTAGATAACATTTTTATCTCGGCGATTTATGGCGCGGGTGGCAGCGGAGCGGCTGCATGAATGAACTAAACAAGAGGTCAGCGTGGACTCTGTAAGCTCGCGAAGAGTGATCCATTTTCATCACGCTGCCTCCGTGTTGATCAGACAACTGCAGAGCTGTCAGACCCCCAGAGAGATGGAGTGCTTCTCTCTGATCAGGTGTAAATTGCTGGAGGCCGGCAGGTGTCAGCCCACCCATTCATGCCCGAGCTTATCCACGGGAGGACAGCCGAGTGGAAAAAAGACTTATTGATTGGCTCTCAGGGACCACTCAGACAAATCTGAATGCATACTGCATTTAATATGGCCTCCCTGTTTTAGCATCCGAGCAACATAATAAGCTTGAACATTAGGGAGACAGGGCATGCACTGGAAGGTGAAATAGTCAATAAAATAAAGCCTGTGCTTTGTCACAAGGAGCAATTCAGTTTTGGCGCGATCCCCAGTACACACAAATGAGTTCAAGGCGTTAATCCTACAACTAAAAGTTTCTTCTTTACTTTTTATTCAGCTGAATGGGAGCAGCACATTTTTAACTTCCAATTTTCTAGGCTAGGCCACCTGAACCTGAGTTGCATTCTTATTAAATAAATTAACTGAATTAAATTGCTCTCTAGCTTTGCATAACAAGGAGTTGTGAACCTTTTTCCACGACTGATTTTCCTCTCTTCCTGTTGCCATGTCCTTGTTAATCACATAACGTCACAGTGAAACAGCAGTTTGAGAGCAGCATGCTTTGTTAATTTGATGCATTTTCTGTTGGAACAGGTTGTTGGGATTGGGCTTGACACAGGCTCTGTTTAGACTTGGTTTTTAAAATGCGTCTTGGTGATCTGAACAAAAGTGGACAGCCGAGACACATCGGCGTTCACACCTGTCTTTACCATGTGTCTCCGAAGTGTCTTAGCTGATCACTTGCGCTCAGTTTTTTTAAAGCATCCGTCACTTCCGCCAGAAGATTAAAGGCCACCGCGCACAGTTATTATGTCAGCCGCTCGCCAGACTAGCACCAGGTATGTTTCACACAGGTTACCCAGGAAAACAAAATGTTTTGAGAACTGATACACATGTACGATTCCACTTGTACTCCAACCACATGCTGTCACCACAACCACTGCCATGTCCTGCACTGATGATGTTACGTCCTTGTGGGGACGCATCAGGACGCATCAGCAAATGATATGTGGTCAAATGTGTCCCGGACCAAGTGGTTTGAGTGATCGGATCCCAATGCCTCTTTGTGGTCGTTTACACTTGTATTTAGGGTGACAGAAAGGCATCTTTCAAATGTGTGGACCAATGGGTGATCAGTAAGGGAGAGAAAGGCAGTTTTATTTGAAAGGATGGAAATGCGATGTTTTTTTTGTTCAGGCCCACTAGCTCCTCACGACATCAACATTGAATATGCACTCTTTTCAGACACAAGTAGTCGTAGGTTTTTGATATAAGAAAAATAAAAAAATAAAAACTTCGTTGAAAAACTTGAAAGTTGAAAAAGTTACTTTTCGTTTCATTGTGACTTTAAAATACATTTCTAGCCTAGTTTCCAAGTTTTCAGGAAATAAGGCCAAAGGGTTGCGAAAGCCTTAATCCATGAAACAATAAGCTTACTAACTGTAAGTAGGTTCAATCCCCTGGTTAATCCGGGTTGTTACAATACAGCTGTTCTGCAGATTTTGGAGGATTTAGCGATGGAAGTGAGACTTGCAGGGTGTGACCTCGCCCCGCTGACCCCACTGATGTCTTTCGTCTTCACTCAGGCTTCCAGCTGCGATGACACAGAGATCCCAGACGAGGTGAAGCTGATCGGCTTTGCGCAGCTCAGTCTTAGCTGATGCCCTCTTCGTGCCTGAAGCAGGTGAGACAGGGGAGACAGTTCAGGGCAGACAGACTGAGGAAAGAGAAAATAAAAAAAAACATACAAAAAAACACCACCACACCCCGCACAATCTTCCTCCCAGCCTTCCCCAGAACACACTACCCCCTCCTCACTCCCCTCCCACCTGCCCCGATGCCAAGCTGTGCCACCGCCCTGCCTCCACCTCCTTAGCTCCTCCCTCCCTGCTCACTGTCCCGTGACCCTTCAATCCACCACCTTAAACATTCCACCGCCCAGCGCACAGACCGGGATCAGGATAAAGCCCAGGAAGCTGAAGATGTACTCAGGTGGTGAAAGCAGGTGATTAAGATGTAGCTTTGGATGTTTTATTTCATTTTTATTTTATTTTCTGTTTTGGTTTTTGCCTTTTTTTTTTTTTTATCGTGTTACCTCTGCATTCAGCAAAACTCTCATTATTTATTGAAATGAGAAAGTATTTTATTTTTCACACGCTGTTTTGTTGCCACAGTGAAAACAAATTTGCTTTGACTTGCATTTCACAAGCCCAGTCATTCGTGATGTTTCCCTTGGGTCTGTGTTGAGTCTCGCAGTCAGAATGTAAGATTTAGTTTATTTATGGAAAAAGCACATTTTCATGATAACATAATAAATGTCTAAAAAGAAAATGAATTGTACTACTGTGTTAAGACATGTATTGCATTGACAAGAAGGGACCCATTTGCTTGAGTGTACAGGAAAAATGAGACCTGGATGCTACCATGTACAATTTGCTGCTCATTTTGACAGTGTTAATGCTTCAAAATGCTAGAGGTGCCTTGTTCATTTTTCTGTGCCTAAGATAATAGGTAACGAGTGACCACACTGATCACGAAGAACAGAACCTGCTAATTACCATTTCATCAACATATTACTCCAGCAACGATACAATTCAAGTCAAGTATCATTCTCAAGTTAATGGGACAAGCTATAATGCACTTTTGGGCAGAAAGTATGCACCTGACAAGCAGATGCTTAGCCCTGGGAGACAATTTAACTTACATGCTTTTGTCATCTGACAAAACGCCGTCTAAAACATAACAGAACCTGTAATCATGTAACACGCTTTGGTTGATGTGGTATCAGAGGCCAGGCTAATAGACAAAATCATAACAGTTTCATTTTCTCGCTCTGTCCTACCGCACTACGGAAGTTTTTGCTCCCAAAAATATAGTAGTAACTAAAATGTACTGTATGACAATGCATCTGAAGATGAAACCAAAAGGCAACTATTGAAAGGTTGACGAGCCATTTGTTTGTCCTAACAAGTCCAGTAGCTCTAAATTATTTTCTAATTATTGAAGTAGTAAATATTAACTTGTACTAAATTCTTTATTTTAAGAGGTAATTTATTGTGTTTTCTATGTACAGTATGTGTACCATTTCAGCATATTATCCCTGTTCCCTCTCTATAATCAGCTGATTTCAAATTTCTGCAGAGGAGCAACAATAAAGGATTGCTATTATTAAGAAAAAAAAAAAACATTGTGTGGAGTGTTTGTCATGGTTTGAGCACATATGCATACTTTGATTAGAACTAGACTTGAGGTAAATATTCATTATGTCTTACACGTGTTTTTAGCTCTATCCAGTTCATGAAATGTTTCATTTTTATTTCAATCAAGGAGCAGCATTTTACAACATGTCAGGATGTGGCAGATTTTGGCTACAACGGCCAGATTCACAACTGTCACAGAATTTGCCAAGTCATGTTTGGCAGTGTTAGAAGACGTCTGGACTGTCTCCATGGATGGACTTCAAATGGCCGTGATACAGGACCAGGAACACTGTGGTGTTTGGTTACAAAGGTGTATACTCATAGTATATATGTGTGAAAACATTACCACAGTGGCAACAGTAGTTCAATGTTATTTCTGCAGTTTGACATGAGATTACCTTGGGAAAAAAGACCTGTGCAAATCCATAATTTAGGGAACTGGAAAAAGGCAACAAGTAAAAGCAATAATATAACTTTAATTATTCAAGTATTTGTTTTTTAATATAAAAAACATACAATATATAACAACAACCCCTTTCAGGATAGATGCTTTCACAGTAAATGTCACATTAGCTTATAATACTATAAACTCTTGGAAAGAAAAAAATAAATTAATTCAAATAAAATTTGGCCATGGAAGCCATTCACGTTCTAGGAAATATAAAAATTTACCACTATTTCAATAGCAGTGCTTCAGTAATTACTGATATGCCAGATACACATGATAATACATCCACTCTGGAACGGTCTTAGCTACAATTAAAATCTTACTTGCACAACATGGTACTGTATCTCTACTGATGCATGGTAATGTTGATGAGCTGAAACAGCTGTCGACATACAGCATACATTACCAAGGGCTGTAACAGGCTTAATGAGAAGCAAGTAGCTGACACAGATAAAAAAAAAAAAAAAAGTTATCTCAAAATGTAAAACAACTCGTTGCTTCTAAAAGCCAAAATCATATATGTGACTTTTTTTCAGAAAGAAGAGGCAGAAACATTATGGCAATATGTAAACAAAAAGATCAGGCAAATTCATCATAACAGAGCATCCGGTGAAATCAGCCACATGTTTTCACTACTAATGTCTTCTATGAAATTATCAAATGAAAAATAGCAAATTACATTTCAGCTTGGTCTGTTTGCAGGTTGATAACATTATTAGGATACTGCAGCAGCTTTAGGATCTAACTGATGGACTGTTGGGTCGACAGAGTGTGATGCATGATGTCATTTTGTCCCAACAGATGACCTGCTTTGTCGTCAGATTAGATTTACACTTTTCTGTCTTAAATAATACCCTCTGGTTTCATTAAAATCATAATACTTTTAAAATATATTATATATTCAATAATACTAATGTGATACTTTATTGATCTCTGTATGGGAATTCTCTTATCCTTTGCACCCCTCCATGGAGCCAAAAGTGCTGAGTCAGCTCTGGAGCTGACAGGGATTCAGTGTCTTGCTCAAGGACACTTCAGTAGGGCAAATGCTTTGCTAACATGGACGCTTGAGCCAAGGTCGTCTCATTGAAGGAGTGTCTCTAGTCTCTAATCATTCGGCCACTCTACTGCCCACAATCATGACCGGCTTCATGATTTACTCAAGAAATGAGCACGTGAAGCGTATTCTGTTTAGACTGGAACTGGAATACAATAACAAAATGACTTCTCAATAACAACACCACATTTTAGTTATGCATGAGAATATGCGCTTTAGACGCCTCATGCACATATTAACAATCATGAGGTGGAGTCAGTAGAAATAGACATACAGTATAGGTGAATGAAAACAGCTGTCATGACATACAGACTTGCAGCAGCCCTCACTGTTTTTTTTTTTTTTTTTTTTTTTTTTTACAATATTCAGTGTAACTCTGATGAAATTCAAACTGGAGAGAAAAAAAAGGCAAAAAGAAAGTATAACTGGTGGCCCCGTAGTTTAGTGGTACCCATGTCCCCTAACATCTCAGGTGCTTCTTGCTGGACATGTCATTCCAAATGCGGTGCATCTCCTCCGGGGAGATCTGGTGGACAGTGATAACCCGCCTGTACCTGCAGAGACTGTAGGCCATTTTCCAGTGATTAAAACCACTGTTCTGATAAGGATGTATACCCAGCTTACGCAAACACAGTCCCACATAGACATCCTCCAGGTGTAACAGTCTGGTGTGCAACGAAGTCTTATAGATTAGCTCTGCTACATCTGCTGAGAACACGTAGCCAGTGCCTGAGCAGAATGGAGGGTATTTACTCTCAGGATACAAGTCTCTGGGCATGTACCACTTACTGCGCATATCCCTTATAGGGCCACCGTTTATCACATAGCCGGTGAAATATCTCCTCCGTGGCTTGGTGGTGGGCTTCAGCAGCTTGTAGATCAGATTGTCCATGTTGACAAAGATGTCGCTGTCTGTCTTCATGACATACTGGGCTTTGGGGCAGAAGGTAGCCACCCAGCGCATGCCCATCAGGGTCTTGAGGGTGAGGTTGTGGTAGGAGTCGATGAAGTCCTCCACGACGATATCGTGGAAGATCTGGCTCTCCTGCTCCACCATCTGGTTCAGGACCACGTCAGTGTTCCGGCCCAGCAGAAAGATGGTGATGATGCGGATGTCGCTGAACGTGCTCTCGTCCCCCCAGGTCTCCCGGATGGCCTGCCGGGCGTCGAACTCCTTGTGCGTGGTGCTGATGAGGATGACCAGGAAGGGCGCGATGGCGTCGCACTTCTTCGGCTCGTTGATGACAAAGTCAAAGGCATGTGGGTTGAGGGGCCGGGTGCGGATGTTGCTGAAGGTGATGTTTTTGTGGGGTTTCACAGTCTTCCGTATAGGCAGAGACAGCTGCCCGACATAAGAGGGCGTTGGGCGGGATATGCTCAAGTACCACAGAGCGCTTGCCCAGCAGACCACTGTCAACAGGTATAAGCATGAGACTTTTGAAGGCATTATGCTGCATTTAGGTGTATTTTAATGTGTTGGATCTTATAAGGCTTTCTTTCCATTAGCAGTGTTTCTCCTGGCAAGGCAGCATTAAGCTGCTCCAGCATGCAGTTTGACATTAATTGTCAGTAATGGATTACTTTAGAGAGAAGTAGTGCTGTTTGCTTTTTAATGCAAAGCAGTTTAAAATTGTATGGACATCCAATTTCTCTTCTTGACAGTCCCGCTTCTCCATTTACATCTGCAAAAGAGAGAGGGAGAAATGGTACATTAACATGAAAAATATGATATGTTCAAGAGCCCCAGAAAATACATTCTTTTTGAATAAGTCATGAAAAGTGCTATTACAGTTTGCCTAAAGTGAATAAACCCAGTAGTTGAAATTCAAATATGAACATAACCAACACAATGGATTTTCCCACCAACAACTGCAGCATAATCCAAGTCTTTATTGTGTACAGCTTTTAGAACAAAGTAATCTTTTCCTTTCAGTGAGGTGCATCACACAATTAAATGCAAATGTACTATTATTTATTTTTTATACATTCCATGAGCTCAAATACTGAGGAAATACTGCAGAAAAACTGAATATTTTTAACTAATCCTTTAGGCAGTCAACTGAAAAATCCATACGCTTCAGTTTCTAGAATTACCCAGGTAGATTTGGATAAATCTATTGTGGGAAGAAAGAAAAGGAATCAGATGTAATAAGTATCTAATAAAAGACCAATGAAACACATTTGAGCCCAACATTTGGGAAAGGTATCTGTGCCATCATCCACCTGCCAAAATGTATTTATCAATTAAATTTTCATTAGTCACTTTGTCTTTCTTACAGGCGGGAGCCATAATGCGAACACACTGTGACATAAAGAATTCCAGCGTGTAATATCCTAAAACCGAACCGAGCATTTTGGCCAAAACCACTGCAGATCTACAATCAAAGTCTGTAGACTCCTGCAGATGCGTGTAACTCCATCACAAACAAGGTCACAGAAGTGATAAAACATTTCTCTGATAGGCCAAAAGTTTCTCTAGTAAATGTTAATATGATACGTGCTCACATTTTCAATTTCAGCTTTGCGCCCATGGGCCCCAACATTAAATGAGAGACAGTATAGAATAATGCCTATGATCAAATACTGACTGTGATCTGGGATGAGTTATATTTCTTTATGAAATGACACTGAAAGTGATATGGGATGAATTTCTAATAAATGCCATTACTGACATAAGGGAGGAGGGAAATAAACCTCAGTAAACTTGTAAGGTTGGCCTGATCGTTACATTACTAATAAATGCTGCTTTATTGCTTATTTTATTTTATAATTAAAAACTTTTTTTAGGACAATCAATGATTTGTTTCATCCACTTTTGTGAATCAATTCTAGCCTCAAGAAAAAAACATGCTCTGATTAGCACCAGTGTTACAGCATTACTGCTGTGATGCAATATATTGCAGAGCCAGAGGGCAGTCTGTTTTGCCTTAAAAAATGCAGATGCTTTTTATTATGACATAAGATAAAAGAGCTGGGAATGCACTTACAAAAGAACACAGTGGCATCAACACACCCTGCTGATGTCTTTGTCGGAGTTCATAAATTCCAACAATTATACCATCCTTTTCTTGGTCATTTTGTTTTCTACTTTAACAAAGGGTGTAAGAAAATCACTTTTTCAGTGACTACACTGATGACTACTGTAGAATGTCTTCTGTGCCTGCACTTGCATATAAATGAGGTATAGATTTTGTATCAGGACGTGACATCTTTTTCTGAAAATATTCAATATATGAACGTCGTGCTGCACAGACCGTTATTTGACATTTCACCACCACTGACAAATACCCTTTAAAAAGCAAAACCAAAGATAAAAATGGTGTGCAAGTTTTCTCGTTCTGTGGCTCAAAAAACGGCGTTGGTGTCGGCCACATTCTGCATGAGAGTAATATGGTGGCAAAAGGGAACATTGTGCCATGATAAGCTTCGCCCCAAGGGTGATTTTTCTCCCATCTTTGTGGAGCGCTGTACTGGGATGGAGCCTGTTTATTGCAGAGCTGATGCAAATTTGGCATGTTGATATTTCAATTTTTTTGTGACCATTCAGGTTGCAGTGTTGACACTGAATGCTATGAATCTGTCTCTTTGTTTGTATTTTTGGTGTAGGTGGTTGGGCATGTATTCCGGCTTCTAGGAGGCTCTCGCTGACTTATTTTCTTTTCACCCAGTGAAGTCAGTAGGCAGATCAGTCAGTGCACTTCACAGGAAAATGGCCGAACTGCAGTAAAACTCTCAACATTTCCATCTTCAAAGCTGGAGAGTACCCAAACCCAGACTGAGCAGCCAAATGCAGCCATAATAACCTGATTAACTTCAAGTCCCATATAACCAGAAACCAAAATCATCTCAGAGAATAGTCACAGCATATACCAAGAAAAGTGGACTATCTGTCAGAGTGGAATGTATTATCAAAAAAGGAAAATCTATATTTGTAGGCTATGCCTTTGTAATTAAAAAAAATCTTTCACATGAATTAAAACTGGTCTTTTTTGCCCGTGGATCATGGGCAAATGCTGTCTACTGTCTGTCTCCTGTATACTTTATGTTGTCACTTCCACAATAGATTGTAAAGCAGCAGATCATCACTCTGAGACTTTCTTACAAAAGGTGTTATTTCTCACTTTGTTTCATACTGAACCCTATTCCCTGGGGTCTCTCAGGAAAAAAAAAAAAAAAGCTTTAAGTCAAGAGCATTTGCTCACATTACCAGACCTCTGCTCCTCTGGTGAAATCGCTGTCAAATCTCATAGGAGTTTGCCAGTCAAACAGAGGGTCCCACTGAGAATAGACACCGAGCCTACAAACCGAAACTCCAAGTCTTTCTGATACCAGAAGACAGACAGGCAGAATGGAAAGAGAGCGGCAGGATCAGGCCAGACAATGATGCTTTATCAGGGGTTAATAATATGGAAAAATGGAAAAATAAATATCAAGACACATAGAAAAAAATGCTATCCACATGCATACACATGAGCAAATACACAATAACCAGGGCAAGTTGTCAGCAAATAATTACTGTTCCACAATGTCACTTTGAAATCCCTCTCTTTCCAGACTCCAGCACAAAATTTATGACACAGAACTACAGGAATCTTTAGTTGACAGTTCATTTAGCTGGTAATTTGTACAACATAACTCTCTGAGGTGGATTTTCAGCATATCTGAGGTTGCTCTGGATTTCTGATATGCACCATTTTAAACGGACCACTCAGTGTGTCCCTGAGACAGAACGTGCGTCTCACCACTTCTGAATGTATTCCATTGATTCATTCATAGTGAACTGAAGGTGCTTCGAAATTCTAAATTAAAATGAGAAAAATTGCAATGTTAGTGCTATCTACGCACAACAATGACTCATGCACCAACAAACCTTGGCTAGCAGAGGTGGTGAGGAGTTTGAGTGACAACTCAACATTGTCTTGTATTTTTACTGTCACACATTCAAATCAAGTGATCAAGTCTTGCATCTACATAAAAATACTCATCATCATAATACAGTACAGAGCACACCATTCATCACTGTAATTTCTATCATCATTTCGCATTTATTTCAACAGTGTGTCTGCATATGCGCATGTGTGTGCGTGTGTGTGTGTGAGAGAGAGAGAAAGAGAGAGAGAAAGAGAGAGAGAGAAGATGAGCCTATTTGTTGCCATGGAATCAGGTGGCAGCAGAAGTCAGTTTTAAAATGGGGAAAATGGTGAGATATGAGCTAGATTGTAGAAAGAGAGACATGGAGATCCCGACTTTGCTCGGGATGAATGGTCTGTTACAGTGTTGTGGAATCGTACAACACAAAATAATCGTTTATTCTGCTCTGTTCTGTTGCCACCTCGCTAAGCCACGGCTTCCAAAGAAACATTTGAACTTGATTAGGTAAAGTGGCAATGTAAGACCGCTCGTTTTCACTGGAAATCTATGGCCATTCACTCTGTGTGCAGAGAACTGGGGACATTCATAGCTTCTGAATAATATATGTTGCTTAAGATTTTGTAGACTAGCAGTAAGTGGGTCATAAATATAATAAGAACAGTGTAAATACCGATCAACAGTAGTGAGAGAGGACTTGCTACAGTTTATCAGACGGTGTAGACATTTTACCAAGCAGCTTTAAATTTCTTGTCACAGATTTCTCTGTGAACCAATAAAATATTAAAGGATAAGTTTGGTATTTTTCAACCCAGGCTGCATTAAAATATTGACTCCCGTCATTTATAACTGTAGCCAACACAACCTCATTGCTAGCTTTAGTGACAAGAGACTTAACACTTTACTGCAGCCTTTTGCTAAACTTCAACACAGTCAAAGATGACACTTGTTTTTGGCCACAAAACTGCTTTGCAATTATCCACACCATTCTGCTGCCAAGTTGGCCAATGCTGCATTCACTGAGTCGGACCTTGCAATTTCCATTTTGTAGATATCTGACATGCAACAACACAGCGGTCACCGTGTCGACTAGGGATAAATAAATACAAATACGAATACGAATATGAATACGAAGAAGAAGAAGAAGAAGAAGAAGAAGAAGAAGAATACGAAGAAGAAGAAGAAGAAGAAGAAGAAGAAGAAGAAGAAGAAGAAGAAGAAGAACAAGCAGCAGCTCCAACCAAGACTTTGCCATTCTTTCAAATTTGGGCCATACCAAAGTAAAGAGCATCCATTTTTCCTGAGGTGACACTGTAAATAGCATACTGTTGTAGGTTGCAGACAATATGTAAATGCTAAATAAAATCTGCTAAAAAGCACCGTTTGCCCCCATTTTTGGGTGGACAATTTCAAGGCATATTTGACTGTGCTGCCAGCTTCCTATTGTTAAAAAGGACACATCTAATGGTTTTTGAGGCCAAAAACAATTGCCCTGTTGTATTATGTTGAAGGCTAGAAAGAAGCTGCAGCAGAGTGTTGAGTGTCTTGTCACTAGCTGTGAAGTTGTGCTATGTATGGTGAGAAATGAGGGGTATCAACATTTTAATACGACCTGGGATGAAAAATACCAAACATATCCTTTAAAAAAATGACCTCACCTTTGTCGTTCTTTATGTACAGGATGAAATCCTGAGGGAAATCAGGAAAAAGTGTAAGTCCCAGTCAAATTGTTTATGGGGGCATTTCAGTTTCAGAGTTTGGTTATGCTGTGGTGTCTGGTATTTATGTGTGTATGGAAGCCTAGATGTGGTCATGGATTAGTGTAGCATGGAACCGAGACTGCAGGCAGCCAGCCAGACCTTTGCAGGGCCATTATTCCAATCTATCTCCATGATACTAGATGTCATGCTAAGGGTCAATCATAATGCCTCCTACTGTGTGCGATCAGATTTGGCTAGTGATGGGGATGAGTAAAACAAAAGAAAACCTACTGACCTTAATGTTTACCTGTGCACACAACATGTTTCAGCTGGTTTAATAATGTTCCCTATTATAACAGTCCCTATTTGTGCACTGAGGTTTATATGGGGAAGCAGAGGTACATGGTCATACCTCTGAGCAATATGCCTCCAGGATAAGCAGTCCATTGAAACACAATAGAGAGACACAATGGGGAGTGGAATGAAATGGTGAAATAATTAGTCTATGCTATCAACAGAGAACCAATTTATCATGATTTATTGTACAGCAAGGGGCAAAACTGTACGGGGAGCACAGCACAAAGACAGCCATTCATCAAGACATGACATTCCTTTCTCCAAGCTTCTGGGTTGAGTGTTCGGAGGGCTGGTTTCTAAAAAGGGCCATTACGCTCTCCTCTGTACACAACAAAAATTACTTGATTCATGGACCCGTGACCATCTATAGACAGGCTTCTAAAGTGTTTTTCCAATAACAGCGTCTCTCAGCTAATAGATTGCCAGATTGAATTAACTGATCCATACGCATTTGGCCTACTGGGGAGAGCTTATGCCAAAAATTTTAATTCATTACCTTGGGTTTCAATTGACAGGAGACTCTGTCCTACTTTGAACATAGTTGGTTATAATTTGAATCGCCCAAACATTAACTGTAGAACTTTCAAGGGAACAACAATAATACAATAAGACGATAGATACACTCCATTGCTCTAATACAAGCTTTTTCTGCCCGATTTTGACAGTCCAAATCACATTGTAATGTGCCATAATTCCCTGCAAGCCATCTGTTGCTTTACATTTAAATGCATAAAACAGCTTCCCTGGTGTTCAGTAATCTGTGGGGGTCACTGGGAAGGTTGAATTACTCCTTTTGATAACTCCCGTCTCTGAATTTCCAATTTAAATGTGCATAAGAATCCTGGCATGGAACAAGCCTCAGTGTATTTATTTTATTTATTTTTTTCATAATAACACGTAATTGAATGATAGCTCATATGAAATACCGATGACAGGACTGCGTGGCGGGGCAGAGATGTGAGAAAAAAGATATACAATTTGTCAGGGTGTAGCACAGCAAGTGGTATGTCTTAAATCTCCCTCCCCAACGTTATTTTGCTGCAAGCCACATTTGTAAGCTTAGTTGAGATTCTTTGACCTTGGAGAAGAAAGCAGAAGGACCACGCATACATTTTCACTGCTGCTGAAAAATGTTTTTCGAAACATCTGCACCTCTCAATATTTTATGAACAAATTTGTTGTATTCTATTACATAGGATCAGTCAAACAAAAGGCCAAGGAAAAAGACAGTGTGTCCATCAATAGTACCGGATCCTTTAAAAAACAAATGAGAATGCAAAACCGCTGTCTTTTTTATCACTGGTACTCCATAAAAGCTCCTTTCCAAAAAGAGTGTGTACTGTTCTGTTCTGTTCTGGGGACACAGATGGCTTCAGTATATCAGACTGAGAAACACAAACAGGTCTACAAAGTGTTCTGTGTTAATATGAACACTAACACATCCTGTGTATTGTAATTGCACTTTTGTATTCATATTCCCCCTTATTTATTATATAATTTTGCTGTGCCCTATTATTTTTTATTACATCAAAATCCTGTCTAAGTTTTATCTTATCTTATCTTATGAATACAATGATGCTTCATCTATTTCAAGCTGAATCTTTATGAAAAATAAGAAAACGAGTTCTGAGAAATATCTTATATGGGGTCGTTGATATGTAAAATCAAATATATGAAATGCAAAAAGGAACAAAAATATGTTTATGTGGCTATCTAATAATGCTCTTCATGCAGTGCATCATGACCTCCTTGTCACTGACCCCCATATGCATTTAAAGGAGGATGAGATACTGAAAATTTGCGATCAAATAAACAAAAGAATCAGATTCACTATACCCATGAAAGACTCCTGTCTTATTTGTTGCTCCCTGACTGAAACATTAGGGGAATATTGCCATTTACATATTTTATGCTTAGGGCTTGATTTAAATTGTGTTCTGCTATTAAGGCAAGCCAAACACTGGGGGAAAATCTATAGTGGCAATTAAATGAGTGAAGCTACATTAAGCTGAATGAAAACTTTTGATAGATTAGAAGAAGCTGGAAAACAAGCTCATAAAACTGGCATCACTATTACTTTATTCCATAGGGAGAACTCATGGCCAGCATCAGTTTAAGAAGAAAATTAATAATGCTTAATAAATCTTGATAGTTAAGCAGGATATATCTCTGATGCGCACTATTATTATTTCAGTGGCCTCGTTACAATAAGAACAATGCCCATTTCTCATGCATATATATGTGGAATTAAGTAACTGAACTGTGACACAAAATAATCTACAAGACTATTGTTATGGAGTGTTCTTCCAGGTTTTTTTTATGTATTATCGCACAATTACACATAAAATTAAAATGCAATAGCAGTTAATCTTGATTCGCTCATTCATTTTTTTTTACTTGCTTATTTCTATTCAGGGCCACAGGGGACCTACAGCTGCGACTGTCCTGGTCACCAGTCCATCACAGATAACACAAATCAACAATCACTTACACTTTCATGCAGGCCTGAGGGCATTTTAGAGTCTGCAATCCACCTAACATGGAGAGAAAACTAACGCAAATGCAAACTCCATACAAAAGAGACTACGGATCAAACTCAGGTTCCCCTTGCTGTGAGGCAATTGCTAACCACTGAGCCCCCTGCCACCTCCTAATTTTAATGCTCTGCTGAATATCTATAATCCTCAACTATGAGCCCCAGAAGGCAGCGACAATGGCCAGCAAACAAGCTGCTATAAAAAGAGCAAGTAAGGTTATTAATCTCTGTCCCCGTGTGGCAGTGGAAGATTGTTTATCTGCAACTAAGACTTACAAAGTAGAGGGAAGTCACTATTCGCTGCTGTGGCATGAGGTCGCTATCAAATCTGCTTGTCTGCAATTAGTGAAATTTCCATGTTGATATATGAGCTAGTCCACAAGTTTGACGGTGCCATATATTGTGTCATATTTTGTAAATTATTGTTAGCTCCCAATTCAAATGCATTTAATTGTTCCGAGCAACCTTGACTCCTGGTGAACTCAACTGAACTCATTAAGCTCCAAAACAAGGCAGAACATGCAGCTTTCTAAGAGATTCTACCTCCAGACACTTCACGGTGGAGCTGTTGTTGCTAATTTTAAGCCAGGGCACAGCAGAGGCTGTAAATAAATCATTAACAATGTCTAAAACAATAAGATTCATCTCCCACGTTGCACTGGGGGATGATAGGCAGCCAGGCGGTGCCAGAGGAGTAATGATGGTGACAGGAGACGAGGGAAAAGGAGAGGAGTCGGAGATCCTGACTCCTACTATAACCGCGGGGACTGCTCACACCTTTCTGCCATCAGGTGTTGAGGCAGTGGGCTGGATGCTTTCAAGGCAGAGATGCTCACCAACCTCTCACACAAACAGGAGGCTGGCTTCCTGCTGGGATGATGCCAACAACAAAACTCCCTGAACAGATGCTGCCCAGTGCCCACTCCCCTTTGTTCCTTCCCCAAAGGCACACAGCATTGCACGCAGCACATTGCATTCAGAGTCAAAGCACTCACCTTGATGCCATTAGAGGACATGTCTCGCTATATGTTTACCTTGACATTCTAAAATGCCAATTGTAAGCCATCAGCCACCTCCTCAGTTTTCCAAGAGCTACTCTGGCCACATAGAAACATTTACGGAGCACAAAGAATAGCTATCTTTTAATTTTGTTTTTACAACTTGAGGGATCTTTTGAAGGCTGTTCACCCCAGAAATGTGTCATTGTTATGCACAGTGGGTTTGACAGAGAGCCCATGCCACAGCAGCGGGTAGTGACACTTTGCTGCAGGAGAAACGTTGAGAAGTACAAGAAATTAAATGCAAACTCTCCTTTTTATTACCAGCTTTGCAATTACCCAGCTCTCCTCATCCTAATCACAAGACATGACCTGGACCTCGCTGCTCAATCTCTGTGATTACTGTGGACTCGCTGACAGACAGTTTCATCAAATATTAAAATAGATTATACAATGTATTGCACTTAACTAATTTTTAAAATCTATTATACACCGTTGAAGTAAGATGCTGTATTTTCATTAAGAGCACATCATGAAGTGATACATTGATAGGATCCTAATTCATAGTCTTGAACGAATTAGATCAACAGTTAAGTGAACTAATGTGTTGGTCCATCTCTGAAAAGAGCAAGTGGGCAACGTATCCATGGCAGCTAATTTAAAACTGTCATGGCTCATTAATCTGAACTTTATTAGTAACCTCACATTAAGGAGACCGCAATGTGCAATAAATAAAGTTAAGAAAACAGACATTATAGTAATTAACTTGATTGTTTACTCGTAATTGCTGAGTTCGTTACCTGTTGAGAAACCAAAATGGGACAATAATGAGGGGATACTTTGCCTCAGTAGGCACTAAAAACTTGAATTACTCAACAGTTTGAAAAAAAATCTAGCTGTTCTTTTCCCTGAAATGATACCATAAAGGATTGATTATTAAGTGATACAGCACTGCAGATTATTTAGATATTTGTAGATTAGTATATTTGTCTAAAAAACATCAAAGACATACAAAGTACTGAAGAATGCGGGTTAAACAGTTTCAATGTATCACAAATCTGAGCTAAATTTACCAGTTGTTAGTATGTAGTAGATCTGCATGATTTTTAATGTAGGATTTTAGTACAAAATGTATAATACTTCAGTTACAGCTAATACTTTTCACAGAAAATGACACTGTGTTGCTGGTTTCTGGACTGTAAAAGAATTAGCTTTCAAAGAACTGGCAGGAATTTGAAACATTTCCTGGACTGGACCATATCCAAGTAGCAACACAGGTAAACATCATGAAAACACACGAGGGACTTTCCTCCCAAAACAAAGCTGCTCTTTAAATATTGACCAAAGCCATGCGCACAACACTCCATAAAACACGGCAGTTTGTTTGTTGTGAGCTGAAAGGAATATGAGTGAGTGTCAATTTACTGCCAATGGTGTAGAATAATGTTTCAATTTAGGGCAACAATTTATCGTGCTGCTGTCAAGTATCAATGCCTTCAGTGAAATGCTGCAACTAATATCATTATAGCTGTTAAATCATTTTCTGACTTGCCAATTTATTTTCTACAATATTTTCTACCATACTTCTTAATTGTCTTAAAATATAATAAGATAATTGATCACACATTGATCACATAATTGTCCTGTGCAGTATCTTGTCCTGTCTACTGACATCTTGGATCATTATGTGGCTGCTGTGTCTTTTCCTGCCTTGTGTCCTTTGGGTCTTGTCCTGTCCATTTCAGTAATGTGTGCACGACACCCACATTAACCAGGCCAAGACACTAAATTACACGGGACTAGACACTTCACAGGGCAGGACACAAAATCCACCCCTCTGATCCCCATCAGACCCATCTGATCCAGCACTCAGTCCTAAAGAAGATGAAGGGATTACTGCTTATTGTGTTGTCTTGTCTTTTTAAACAATTTTTCAACTAATGACTAGGACAGATTCTTACTTTGCATATGAGCGAAACAATTTGCATAAAACTCTGCTGTTTCTTATGAACCAACTTATTGCTCTCTATTTCCAGTTTAATCTTTACCCCTCAGTTGCTTTATACCAATGTAATTGCAATTATTGAGGGGATGAACAAAATGTCTGTTTTTGTAACCAATCCCTGAAGTCTTTGCATGCTCTAATGTTTTCTTTGCAATTATTTCTAAAATATAATTATGCCATGAAATAACTTGTTATAGAGGTATCAAGTTAGGTTATGCAGTGTAAGTTCTGCTTGGTATCCTAAACATGGAAAATCAAATTAAACAAATTTACGGCTTTGAATTCCATCTAACTCCAGCAATAAGTAAGGACTTGAGGGATTAATACGTGAGTTTATAGGCCCTGGCAGGAGTTTATAGGCCCTGGTACAAGTCTCAGCTGAATTTGATGCTTAGGTATGATGGTATATGAATAATGAAGACTGCACATGACTAACAGGTCTATTCAAGAGCAGCCAAACCTCTCAGTCGCACACAAACAACTACAGATGCTGTTGCAAATAGGTATAATAAATTCTTCTTGATCCATAGCTGCTGTAAAAAAAAAAAAAAAAAACATCTCCCAGAGGATGACAGCTTTGGGATGAAGATGCAACCAAGTCCCTCTTTGACTTCCTAGATATTGATTTCTCCAGTAGTTAGGGACAGTGTTGCCAAAGTCAAACTAAATCCATTAATAGCGGTCTGTTACAGAAGATTGCAAGTAATAATAGCTGCATGACAGAAAGGACAGCAGGCATACGAGCCTAATGTGTAGAAAATCCTTAGCCGCAGTTGATGTTTACTGTCTGGATATTGAATAGTTGCTACTGCTGAAAACCCCACATCAGTGTTGGCCAAATCATATCTACAACTTTAGCCTGTCATGCTGCTAGGCAGGAGATGCAGACTGAGACACAAATAAAAAGATTTGGGAGTAAAATTATTGTTTGTATGCCATCTCACCAATCGTTGAAAAAGTAATACCCTTTTGACCATGATGTATTAACTCATGGTCAACACTAAATTATGACACAGGCAAGGATTTTTAAGAGCAATATCAGATTCCAGATACAAGGCTGTTGAGAAATTATTATGCAAAATCAACTCACACAAACTAAGAGGAGTGAATATTAACATTAACATAGTAAATTGTTGGAAATATAACAAGCAGAAAATGATAAAATATAACACTGAGCTTTGGCTCTGCTGCCTGGTAAACAGTCCCTCACAATATTGAACAATTAGCTTTGGCTATACAATGTAAACATAAGACTTATGGCTATGGCTGCAGCTATAGGTCTTGTAAATACAGTGCTTTCCATCTTGCATTAGTCCAGAGTTGTAACTAAGACTTGACAGAGAGTATAGATAATCACTGTGTTGTTTTAAAATTATGTGCGCCTAGGAGGAGTGCCATCACATCCATATTTTGTCTGGACTGCTCCCCACATAGGCGCCATGCGCGAGTTTCATTTTGTGCTCGTGCATATGAACGCACGTTCATGCACAACACGCTTATCTTTTCTGAGCTGCAGTTTATAAACACCATTGCCCCTTGGCGCTTATCAAACATAATAAATACTTGGTGCCTGACACTTCTGTCAGGCACAAAGTCACAGACGAACAAACAAGACACAGACGGACCAAAAGATGCACTGCCCAGCTAGGTTAGCAAGACGGAGAGACGCACTGCAAGCTACAACATCAACTTAAAGTTGCTGTTATTTGCTGACATCAACCTTGGAGAGGAGAGGACACAAGTTTAGGCTACCAGATTGCTGTTCCCGCAAGTCACTCTCATGGTGTTTCTTTTTTTTTTCTTTTCATGACCAGAAGGATTGCTGCACTTCATCCTCTCATTGGAGCTGTAAACACTGACGCCTTCTTTGACA
>OMLF01010515.1:19643-32480 GCA_900302615.1 Holocentrus rufus
AAAAAAAAATGGGAGGGGGGAATAAAAAAAAAAAAAAGTGCACTGAGTGCCAGCCCTTCCCCTCTCTCCTGGTCGGTCCAAAAAGCAGAAGCTGATGAGAAAACAAAGAGGCTTCATGCTTAAAGATGAGCAAATACACTGTACTTATCAGAGGAAATTAGAAATTGTGCAATTTGTACGCCCCCTGATGTAATAGGAAACTGTTCACGCTCATTCATTCATTTTAAAAGAGCGACCAACCAATGGTGTAACCTCATCACTCAGCCAGTCAGTCAGTAGTTGGCTGCGGTAAACTACAGACTTTACCAGTGCTCTTCTTGGTGACTGCTGAGCAAGATGAATAAAGCATTTATGAGGCAGTAAACAGGACATGTTTTGAAACATGATTTTGGATATTCTAATTCCAACATATTGAGCACTTTGAAACATCTTTTAGATATTCAGGACTCACGTAGCTTCTGTAAACTTTTCATGTGTGACGACATTTGTATGTGTAGTTACAAGTTCACCCCCTTAAAGGGCCATACCAGTGATTTTGAATGTTTGGCCTATTTAGGTCAAATTTACCCCCATTTTACATTGCAACAAACAATTTTGCAAATCATGTGGATGTTAAGATTCAACAACGTAAGTCAAATCAAAATCAAAGTCCCTTGATTATGAAATTTGAATTTTTAGTTGAAACTCCCATCTTATAATGTTCTGCTTCAGCTGCTAACAAAGTCCTTGCCATTCATAAACCAAGAAATTGATAATTCACTGTGTAAAGCAAACTTTTCCCCGAGGATTATTTTCCGGTGGAGAGACTGTTTACAGAGCAAATTGGCAGCATAACTGGGCAAACAAATAAAAAAAAAAATCAAAGCAAATTAACTTCTCTATGGAACTCTCAAACTCGTGATCCAACATAATTTCCAAAGTTTGTGCAGCTCTTGCTACAGTACCTCCCCCCCTAACTTCCAAGGTCAGAGGGAAGCTGTGCATTTTCCGTACTTTCAAAACGTGGGAAAACAGATTAGCAAGTTTACGACACACTTGAGACCATTTTAATTAAAAATGATCAAATTCACAATATTATAATTTTCTCAATATCTTGAAGGCATTGTGACTTCTTCTCCTCTGAGTTAGGTTTACTGACAGCAACTCATGAGTTTGATGCTGTTAGTCAGTTGAAAATAATCGTAGCCCACTGGTGTCAGATGTCCCCTGAATGCACCAGCAGGAAGGCTTTCAGATCCATTCAAATCTTTCTGCTCTTATTTCAAGTCATCAAAACGTGACATTGCTGCTTCATTTAGGAAAACTAATGGCAACGTATTTATTATGGTGATGGAATACTGGTGTGGAAAAAGTTTGATGTCTCTGAAAGTTAATTTTCATATCGTACTGAATGGAATGGAATCCAATGGCCTGATAAAAGGTAGGAAAAATGATACCGGAATTCTAAAATATGAGTGTTTGCTTTGGGAAATGATTAGCAGAAACATTAAGTATATGCATTTTGTACATATTAAGCTTACTGTGCAAAATCACCGGGATGGCCCTTTAATGAGGCATTAAAATCGTCTTTTATCACAATTGCAATTTTGTGATGCAGAGTGCGAAGGTAGGAGCCAAATGAGGACTGAACCCACAATCTATTTATCGCAACAGGTTCAGATGGATGAATTCTTAAAATTTAAAGTATTTAGGAAAATTGTGTTGCGATGTGATTGTGATGGGATACCTTAACACCAAGAAGAATATATAATTTGTCAAAGGAACTGATACTTTACTTGGAAACTGTCAGTATGGGTTCAGATGTAGCTCATGTGACGCTGCTGCAAATGTCTCATTTCTTTTTCCTTCATAGAGCTCACGTTATATTTAGGTTGGATGAGTTATAAGAATAAATTAATCATAGAGCCTTGTAGGTTACAGTGAGTGTTAATTTAATTTCTCTGTTTGCTCTTGTGAATTGCATGCTTAAGCTGACTAATGGTGTCAGCTCCAAAGTTTAGATCTTGAAACTTTTGATAGTTTGACCCCAAAAAAGTATAATAATAGTAATAATAAAAATAAGAAGAAGAAGAGAAGAAGAAGAAGAAGAAATTATTCAATTCATGCTTTAATTCATGCTTGATTACATTCTTTTTCTTGATTGCAAAATGCAACCATAGAGTCTTGAGTGCAGTTTCCCTAAAAAAAGATGTGTATTGTAAAAACTCTACAGATAAGCCAACCTGGACTTTAGTTTTCAAATACATCTCTTTCGGACTACAGGATAGTATTTGTCATAATTGATGTAAACATCATCGTGAAGATTAGATGAAGGGAACCTTATTTCCATCCAGCTGATCCACTAATACTGTATGAGTCATTCGGCCAAAACCCAAAAAGCCCAATATAGATTATTATCCCTGTCACGGAACAGGATTTTCAGATGACAAAACAATGCTATGCAAAAATACATTCCAGGTATGAAAGACAAATAGATAACAAGGGAAGATACTGTTTACTTTTTACTCCTTACACACTGAATAGAAAATTATCACCTTCTTCTTTTTCCATGATGAAGGGGTTCAGTGGGAGTAGGAACTGAAGCTGCCTTTCTGTGTGCTCAAAAGAGAAAGTCCTGATCATGTGTCATCACTTCTACAGAGTTGGGTGAAAACGCCGAGACATAATGAGAGGATGTTTGCTATGGAGTCTCTCCAGCCAACCGTGCCATATCACACAGCAGCCAGGTAGTCATTAGAGGGACAGATGGTGCTGCTGCTGATTGGTCTCTCTGCTGACCCATTTGAAGGTGTTTTTCCTCATCATTCCTCCCCTTAGAAGCAGAGAGGAATGCAGGCTCCAGTGAAGACAGAAGTGCAAAGTACACTTCAGTAATCTGCAGGAGGCCTATCACAGCTTTGATGTGTGGAGCACTTCAGTGTGAAATACTCATGACTAAGACTACAAAACATCTCCTCCTGATGAATAATACCATGGAAAGGTGATATAGCCTATTGTCATTTTAGCATCTAATAATGTTGCACCTTACGCACAAATCGGCTGCATCCGGGACCGGATGTGGATGGTGTGTGAAACTAAAATGTCAAAGCTGAAAAGAATGAAAAAGTAGAGATGATCTTATGTAGGCCAGTGTTATATTGTAAATGAGGATCTTCTGAGTGAAATATCATATGCAGAGAAAAGTGGCAGGCTGCTTCGCTATCTGAGCAACCATTATTTCCAGAGTTCGACCTGACATGAATATGTGCAGGAGAAATCCAAAAACCAAAAACCCAATAATGTCTCTCATTTTGCACTCTGGTCATGATGATGGTCTGACTTCACAGCTCTGATGCAGCTGTAGAATCTTTATCGCAAGAATGAATGAAATAGCTGGACTAGTGCTCCGAACTGTCTGGGTGAATCAATTTTTATTGTGTTGTACAAGTAATGACACAGCATGACAGACATGACTTCCCGTGTTACGGAAAGCCTGTTCAGTTTTGCTTTACAACATTTGAGATTGGGGTGGAATAGGACGCGGCTGCCAGCACAGGAGTAATGAAGGATAGGTGCAGGAGAGATGAATGATGGGCCGTTTCTATGGTGGCTGCCACTGTATGTGTTGTATCAGTGGAATGAGCTGTGGGGAGCTTCCTCTGTAGTTTATGATCTTCCCAAGGGATGAATAAAGTGATAAAAGAAGAATCTAAAATCTAATTTTCAATGTCCAATGACAAACCCACGCCTGAAAAATCTCCATCTTGACCATTCAGCCTCATATTTTTGGTATTAAAATCTTGTTTTTCTCAAAATGAGGTAAAAAAAAGTGCTATTGGGATGAGATAATCCCACTGGAGATTTTTTTTTTCCAGTGCACAAAAGCAACAACACCTTATGTGAGGGGAAATATTAGGTTTTGCACTGCTAGTCATGAAGGTTGTATTTAATAGGCTACATCTTGTCTGGTAACTATAAGGATTAGCTAGAGTGTTTTCTTAATGGATTTTTGGTGGCATTATACAAAGTTTAAAGAGAACTAGATACACCAGTGCTACACTGTTTTGTTTATTACTATATATCAGTTCCATATGTTAATTTTTTACAATTTCACAACATTTTTTCCAATACTTCCAAAAATGAAATAAGACCTGAGATATGCTTGTTCAAATTCTGTCCACTTTTAGGCTTTTTAGCTGATAATTGCAACACCACATGTCCAGTCAGCACTACATCTGTTCAGTGGCCATTAATGGTGCCTTTCTACCACTGTAAGTTTTGGAGAAATTGAGTGTGTTTAGGTTGAAACTGAAAATGAACTGTCCAGTGCCCTGACTGAGCCAATATTGAACGGCTTACCTCTTTTTATGTCTGCATTTGATGGCTGCACAAAGTTTGATAGTGCTACGTGAATCTGTGTGGGAGTTATCTGCCTTTTCGTGAAATGCCACATCCCACTTCCCTCTGGGTAAACAGTGTGAAAAGTTAATCAGTTCCTCCGTGCCCTGTGATGAGCCCTTTGACAGAGTTTGTGCAACTTTTTTGAAATATCAAGTGAACAGAGGAAAAGACAGAATGGGGCAAAAACATTTGACAACTCTGTCTAACTCCCTTGGTGAAGGTAATAAGAGTCTGAAAACCTCACAAAAAGGTTATCAAATATTCCAGCGAGGTCTGGGGGCTGAATATAACTAAAATACAGTACAATTTCAACCTCTTTGTACAATAATAATAGCTTTAATCAGTGCACCAAACACCTAAAATAATGTCACCTTGAGGCAGCTCCAAACTGAATTGAGCTCTCTGCACTGGGTGAAAAAGTGGTTTGACTACCGAACAGGATAGATACTGCTGGGAAAAAAAGAAAAAAAAAAAAAAAAGCCTTGTCCTCTATCAAGAATGTCTCTTACTAGACTTTGGGGAGTAGTGACTGAGGCTTAAGTGACTGAAGCAAGTTCATTAAACTAGAGATTTATAGGTGGATCCAGACAAAGAAATCAATGGTACGTATAAAAAAAATGCACATAAACAACAAACAAAAACAAAATATGGACTATTATATTGATAATTTACACAGTTTTCTTGTTCCTTCACTCTATGGCAAGTGCCATTGATCAAAACCTCACTATGACAACGCTAAGAAATACCCCTGAGAGAGATCCAACAAAGCTAGATAAGATTTGTGATCCTTAAGATGAGCCCATTCTTGTGTGTCAGATGAATATTCGAACACTGTGTAATGTCATCTCAGCTGGGTCCTTTTTTGAATATTTCTCAAAAGGAGCTATTCAGAAAGATGAGCAGGACACAATAAAATAAAGATGATATTCACTGTATCGCATGTAGCCACTATTTCATCAAAGTGAATGTAACAGAAGTGTGAAACCATCTGTGTTGTGATCAAAACATAACGCTACGGGCACATAAAACATCAATGTTTTTTCTGACTGTTCACCTTAAAAATCACTTTCAGAGTTTTTGGCCATTAGTTGCTAAGTTAGAGAAGGAATACTAAAGTGGATGCAGCATTCTTTTCACATGACTGGTAAATTAGCTTGCTGGCTATACTTCTGTTACAGTCCTGTAGGGAGTTAGAAATTCTAGTGAATGATGTGTTACAGTAATGGGTGTAGCTGTTGCTATGGTTACCTGAAATGCCTGCTATTTATACTGCATTCATATATCCAAGCTTCCTACTTTGGCAAACTGTTCACGACTGCTCCCTAGTTATATTTATGACTTGGAAACTTGGGATTTACGACTTCTGCACAAATTCTCCCTCTTATGCTACACAATGTCATCAACATGAAAGGTTTTGACAAGCATGGGTTCATCATGGAAGCTTTGCCGGTAATAATCCTTGTTATATGCCCCTAGACAGTCTATATAAGCTTCTCTATACTTTTTTTTTTTTGCAGTATTCTGGGTAGGGACCCAGAAAGAAAGTACTGGAGCAACATGATTAATAATTAGAGCTGTGAAATTGAAGTATTCATTTAGATTAATTAATTATAATATGATAATGCGTTAAACATACATAATGCAAATTGATGCATATAATATTGTGTAATGTTTATGTTAATAAATTAATGTATGTTACTTGAAGTTGCTGTGTGTTGAATAACTCCGTCTATATTGCCAAATAACCCAACCATCGCATTCTGCCACCATGTCAAAAAAAAAATACAAAAAAAAAACAAAAAAAAACTGCTATAGCCACATTGTTGCTTAAGCGACAAACTTATGTCCAATGATTTCTAATGGGACCTTCTAATGTCTCTATTTAGTTCTTTACTCATGTGCCACACTAATGTAATGCTTTTGAGATGAAATATCTTCACCTGATAATGATATATGCGATCAATTGCGATTAATTTGATTAATCAGCAGGTCATGTAATTAGTTCCATTAAAATTTTTAAGTGATTGACAGCCCTATTAATAATCATTTATTGTGTGCAAGCAACTAACATTTTCAACCCTATTAAGGAGTCTTCATATTGTAAACAAATCCATGTTGTTTGCATGGAAAGTTCCACTCATTTTCTACTACCACCACTTCCTACAACAAACATTATGTGACCACACAGCCACAAAACTTAAACCAAAGAGAAGGCTTTAATTTTGTCTCAGCTACATGCATGAATCATGTGCTGTTTCTGAATTAGAAACAGCACACAGCTAATGCAACCTTTAACATCAATCATTATCAATTATACTACTTTTAATCCTGCACAGTAATGGCCTTAAATGGTTTGGCTTCTACCACTACTTCAACACAACACAAAATGCAATAAAGAATATAATAACTTTATCTTCCTCAGAGGCACTTTAGCGGAAAAGAATTATAATTCAACCTGACCTAATTTTATGGAGATGCATCTTTCTAACATATGGTCTTCATGTTTCATTCTAAAGCTGGGGGCTAAATGTATAACATGGCTTTCGTCCAAGCATGTACTCCTCCACACAGCTACTGTCAGATATAGTGGGATATAGTGGGTGATTTGTCCAGATGGCCTCTGAAATGCTGAGTGACCTGGATGGTCTCAGCTCAGGTAGCAAAATTCATGAAGCTTGCCCACCATGAATGAATGCATGGCACACCCACCTCAGCCTATAGCCGACAAATAAATTACATGATCCAAGATTTTTTAAAAGAATAATAATGAATCATAGGAGAAGAGGGAACCTCACCTCTCCATCAAGGGTCGTGCAGCAGGGGTCAGCTACAGAGCGGGGCCTTTAGAGTTGGCGGGGACTCAGTGACCTCATCAAATGCACTTCAGCGAGGCGAATACTTCCTGACACAGGGCTTGAACTCAAGTCATCCGACTGGTATCCATCTAGTTCGTGTGGGCATCGCAAGATCCACAGCTCATCTTGTCGTGACCACGGATAACAATGCAGCCTTCTCCAAACCACTTCGAGAGCGGGGCTGCTCTTGGGATAAGAATATGGTGCTGTGCTCACTCTTATATACTAATGGTAGGTATTTCAGTATTGACATGATATCATTATGAGGCCCAATTGGCTGTAAAGCAGCACTGTAATATTTCTCACACCAGAATTAATTAAGATGACATCCTCTAGCCTGTATTTTAGATATCTTACCTGGTTTATTGTAAATCTTTAAAGTACTGACCATTGGGAATAATGAAAGCAAAAGCAAATTTATTCATCTGACACTGCGGATTGGTAAACCAAACACGGTCCTAATAGGGTCCTCATCTCCAGGTTAATAGGTGTTGGTTAATGTGTGGTTTATGAAGCCAGACATTGACGTATCGACGGGGTAAGAGCAGCTGTGGGACCTGCACATATGAAGGCGAAGTAATTAAGGCTCCATTATCCGGAGTCGCTCATCTCTGCGCACCGTTAAAGGACTGGAAAGATCTTCGCTTGTAGGCTTGCGATAGATACACAGCCTCAGTCAAGGCAAACAGCTGAGCGTGGCTCTGCTGTCACTACATCTTTCCCCTTCCGTGATAACATCAGCATTAATGATGAATCATTATGCAGGAGAATCTGCCATTTTCATCTCATTATCTGACAGTCTGCTGCTCCCCCATCAACTCTGCACAACCTCTGTCAGAATCCTATTACGCCGCTGCTTTCCTTCGGCCCATTGGCAGCAAGACGAGGACCACCACACCTTCGTTTAAAGCAGTTCACTGTGACACAGCAGAGAGAAAAACGTGTACTGCCCTTGCACTGGACAACTAAATTGCATTACTGCAGAATTTGATGTTATACCCACATGCACTCTGCACAAAATCATTTCACAACATGTACACCCACACAGACACAATCACGCAAGACATACATTCCTTTTACGAAAACACTGCTGAATCTTTGCGGGCGGCCCTCAAAAAGCAGAGGTACTCTCCGACTCGCTGCCCTTTCCTCTCCCTCAATCCCAAAGCTCTGTCATGAAATATGAATTCACATTCAATATGTTGGGACCCAGAATCAACACACAGGACTGAAGACAGAGCCAGCTTCCCCTTCCAATCCCAGTGGTAAAATCGGCTTCCTCTGGCTTCTGCGTTTCATCAGTACAGTGCTCTGCATAATTTATGATTCAAGTTAAAGCTGTGAGGCAAACACAATTACAGCTGGCCAGTGTGAGTCGTACTGTCACACCCGCACACCTTTTGTCTCCATTAATCATCAAGCAATGAAGATGGGACATTTTGAAGACAAATACCACAATTTACTTCTCACTGTTTTCAAAATGCAAAGTCTTAGTTATAAAATAGAGAAGAAAGGCATAAGATTAATTAAGATTTTACCTCCACTTATGCCTTTTCAAATAAATGATTATATTATTTATTTATTTATTTATTTTTATTTTATTTTATAACTTTTTTTTTTCATTTTATTTTTTTTAATAGCTTAAGTGTTACACTTTGGGGCTACTCCTGTATTATCTTTCTTCTTTTTTTTTCTTTTTCTTTTTTAATTATTCTTCTGATGGAAGACACAGCACACTCTTCTGATATGTGTTCTAATCATTCCAGCTGTATTTAGACTATTACGTATTTGAAATAATCTTCAGTACAAATTTTGGCACATGACTAGTCTGGCAGCTTTGAAAAAATCCCCGCAAATTCTGTGGGTGGATTGGGAATGGTGTACTATGACTTTTCCTAGTCATTCAAGTAACCATGGCCACAAAAATCATGACAAACTGTAAAAAATTCTCATAGAGAAACAATGATAAGTCGTCGCGAAAATGATCAAACCCACCCCTCTTTGGAGCCACATCTCCTTGTTATACACATACACATACACCATAGCACCTACCAAGTAACAGGTATACACCACGATACACACCAATCAGTAGGCACACTCAACATTTCTCCAGAATTTTCTGGTGCTGTATTGACTTCTTGGTCTAAAACTGGACTACACTACTAAAATAACCCCATATAGATAACAAAAGCATAGCTGCAATGTTGAAATCACATCTAGAGCTCAGTGGCTATGTTGACTGATTGAAAGTACACCATGCAACTTGCTGGTGTGTGTGTGAGTGTGTTTGTGACTGTGTGTGTGTGTGTGTGTGTGTGTGTGTGTGCACAGGGAATCAATGGGTGTGTTCCCTCCCTGTACCACGCCAGAGAGAGGAGGAATGAAGTCATCATGAGAGGAGCAGTCACCTCAGAGAAAGAGGCGCTTCTGTTAGGTAAAGATTCATCATGTGTGTGCAGACGGCCTGTTGGTGCTGAAGGTCCCCACTTCAACAGTGACTTAACAGAATAGAAATGAACAGCTTTAACTGAGTTTGATGTAAATATGACTCTGTGTGAAAGACAGAAATGTACAACATATTGACTCAGCTCCAGGCTCACTTGCTTTATGTTGGCTTATCTTGCAAGTGATTTAAGGAAAATGATCTCACTTCAAAGGTAAATTTGTCTGTTTAGCTGGAGAGTCGTTTTTTTTTTTTTTCAACCTCCATTGATTCTAAAGCCCCTGTCATTACACGATTCCAGATTTAGCCAACGATGCATCACACGTACACATTCTGCTTGAACGGACCTTAAAAACGATATTTAATTTCCAAAGAAACTGTTCCTGCAGCACTGCTCATGCAACATGCACTAACACAGGCTGAGTGCGCCGCGCTCCCTGGTGAGAAGGTGCGATGCACAATTGGGCACGGCGACTGTTTCACGCCTGTCTGTTTGAATAATATCAATGAGTGAAAATTCACACGCCAGCCTACAAATAAAGTCACATATATGCAAAAGCTCATTCACGCTCGCAGTCCATTCAGCTCTCATTGCTGCCGTCATGTTCACATGCACACGCTCTGTTCTGGTGTCTGGGGGTTAAGACGGCTTTCAGCCAGAAACACAGAATAAGACAAGCCCCCTCCACCATGGAGGAGACTGTAAAACACAAATTGCCTAAATCCTGTTTCTCTCTCTCTGTCTCTCTTTCTTCCCTTGTCTCATTTTTCTCTTTCCATCCTCTTCTAAGCTCAGAGAGATGCATCTCCCTCTCCGGAGGGCCTGCATATCAACCCGAGTGAATTCATTTGAGCTGCTTTTGTTTCGCTCCATCGTATAAATCTTCACGTTACACATGCAGCCGTAGCGCTGCCGCCTTTTCCTCACATCACCTTGGAAAAAAAAAAAAGAACTCGCGTACTGCATGCTATTTGTGCTGAAGGGACTGCTTTGTCCAGAGCAGAGGAGAGCATTGGAAACAGCAGCACATTTATCTCTCTTAGTGGCGCCCAGAGAAACCAAATATGAAGGAGAGGGGAGGCAGAGCTCTCTATCTTTCCCCCTGGCTGCCTGCAACCAGCAAAGCTGCTGCTACAGTAAGCTTTTCATTTAAAAGCAGGCACATGTAGCCCGTCCTCTCTCTCTCACACACACACACACACACACACACACACACATACACACAAACCAGGATGGCATAGATAATTCACATATGCACAAACATAAATCGGGATGATATTGTTGGTGCATGCACATGCTGTGCAGGCAATGCAAATGTTTGAGGACACACAGATGTGATGATCCTTTTTGTGAGTCTATGCACACATGCATGCATAGACTAAACACCCACTCACCCACCGCGCACACACACACATAGAACAGGAACCCCTCTTTCCCTTCCCAATCCTCCTCCGGTGGCAGTGTTCCATGTGAGCAGGCCTGGTGGAGGGAATTGAATTAGGCCTGTCTGTAATTGCCAGCGTTTCGCCACATAAATCAAGGAAATAAATATTGGCTGTGCAGGGTCCTCGGGGGGGGATGCCACTATATTCCCCAACCCCCCTCTGCATGACTCCCTACCTTTGCAGGACCTCTCAGAAGTAATCAACTCAAGTGCTGTTTCTGCTCCGGCCAGCGTTTTTTATGGAGCTGCACTGCTATTTGTTTATTGTGCAGCATTTCACAAGGATGCAGATTGGCTGCCCAGCTGGAGCCCTGCATCTTTATGTCTAATAACCACAACCAATTGTATCTCGCCTCTTTGTCCTCCCTCTTTCTCTTTGCTCTGTCAGAGTTAGAATGGCTTTATCAGCATGACAAGTTTACTTGTGTTGCCAGCGCACTCATGGATACTAATAAGAATTAATGTAGAAGTTCATTCTTGCATACAGATTTTACAGATATTATTAGGTATTACATATTATAACAGGACAAAATGAAACAGAATGAACAATCACATACAAAAACAAAACGTAATAATTTGCAAATTGTGGCATGAATATACATCATTTTCATTGTAAATTGTGCTGCTGTTTTCACGTCATGCAACTTTCATCTTTTTCATCGTCTCTGTTCGTCTTTTATCTCTTAAGCCTTGTAAACCCCTGATTCTCTCACACAGCATCACATTTAGGATCTCATCTTCAGTCTCATTTCAGCTGCAGCTTGAACAGACATGTTCACGTCTTTCATGCCATGAATTTTTATGATGACCTTTTCCTGTGTCCAGTGGGTGGTCTCCAGGGTTTCCTCTGTTTGTTGCTGCCCGGGCAGCCGGCCTGGCCTAGTTCACCTAACCGCCTGGTCCGCACACAGGATGGAGAATTCATAAATGAATCTGACATCACTTTTTTAACATCACTTCATTCATTTGTTGAAAGCAAACAGGAAGGAAAATGTAATCAGCAATGTATGTGGAGAGTGATAACGTGTCAGTGCATCAGATAGCATCTTCAGGCTCGGATCACACAGGATGCATTCTGCAGGCTGAACAATGCAACATGCTGCACTGCCTCTCTTTGTTGAACCAACCACAGAATCAACCGTCATTTATCATGCGAGTGTCAGTGTGATTTAAGTAAATTATACAATAAGAAATAGAAATCTATGATGAAGTTATGAGAAATTTCAAGAATTTCAAGAAATGTCATGCAGCCCTTCTCTTTTCTGTTGAGATCATGAGGCTGTTTGTTGTCTGTGTCTCTCTCTGCAGGCATCATATCCACCTTCCTCCATGTCCATCCATTCGGGGCCAACATTGAATATCTGTGGTCTTACATCCAGAGACTGGACTCAAAGGTAACGGTGTCCTCTTGCAGTCACAAAACACATTTGTCTGATAATCTGAAAAAGAAAGCTCACGACGAAAAAATCAACCTGATTTTGACACACGATGAGATAAAAGTGTTTTGGTGTGTCCTGGTGGGATGATTTTTACATGTACCTCTCTACATTTCCATTTTCTTTGAATTTCTTTCTGTCTGATTATATCTGTCCCCATCTCTCCATCGCTGCCTGATTTTAATTTCCATCTCATGCTTAGACTTCTTTATCCTTCCATCTCAGTTTAATTCACTTTATTGGCTAATATTATTTCTGACACCGGAACATATCTTTAA
>OMLF01010516.1:0-23730 GCA_900302615.1 Holocentrus rufus
TTTCAGCTGTAGTCCTGTGGGGGAATAAATGTTTCTACATTCCTACAGTGAATTCATTGGTATTTTTGTCGGTTCATTGACTTGTTGTTAATGGGAGTGGGGGGAGAAGGCAGGGAGATTGGAGTTGGATGAGGTATGAGGTTTTATCAACACAGCTGCTCTGCTCAGTGTCATGCGGTGGCTCGTTATGTAAGTCATAATAGAGTGAGCGACAGTCTGGGGGATAAAATGAGAATATAAAGGGAGTGGGACGCACAGAGATCAAGTTGAGAACTGCAGCCAGTCTCAAATCAAATGCTTCAGCAACACTCTGAAACACCACATAATGAACCTGTAATGCGCTGGAAGCCAAAATGTTTAGTATCTGAATGGATTGTGAAGATTACTGTAATAGGCTAAAACTGACCCATATTGGGAGATCCAAAGAAAAAAAAAAGAAAAAAAAAAAAAAGAAAAATGAGGGCTGGGGAGCACTGTGTGACTGGGAATGAATGTGCACCATACAAGCACATATGGAAATATTTTGTGTGGTGCTTGGCTGGAGAGCAAGGTCCATGCGAAAACATGCTTTGTCACATATTGTTTTCCCATCACGCTCCATAGCCGAGCGGCTGAGGAAGAAGTGGGAGGAGGAGGAAGAGGAAAGGCTGAAGCAGATGTCAGTGCCCGTCGAACCAAAAAGTAAGGGAATCAACCGGTTTTGTTTTCTCATTTTTTAAAATCTAATAAATCAAGACGTTTTGTGGAAAGATTGACAGAAGATGTACTAACTTTATTTACTGTGTGTGTATATTTCTTTATTTACTGTGTGTGTATATTTCTTCTGGTGTCCCATTTGGTGTTTACTGTTTTAAGCAGCCTTTCAAAGTGGTTCAGCTCTGTCTGAGCTCTGCTTGTTTGGCTGAGGTTTTGTACAGTAAGGATTTCCTTCATAATGTGACATTTTAAGTATTGCTACAGAACAAATGTCTGTTAATCCACTAAGCTGAGTTAATTGCTACTTTGTCTTTTTGGACAGACTTTACAGCCTCTGTCTTCATTTAAACGAGTGTTTTTGACAGGGTCATTAAACACAACAATACTGCTCACAAGAGCAATGAGCATGCATGTTTCGAGTTAAGCGTTTAGCTGGAACATTTGTCAGACAGACTCTGTGTTTGCGTCTGAGTATGTGTTTGTTTTTCCTCTCAGAGTGCCCTCCTCTAGGTATGGAGTCTCACCGGGTGGAGGATGACCAGCTGCTGGCTTCCTCTCAGTCCCACCATGGGTTCACTGCTCAAAGGGGACGCCTCAATATGCAGGTAACTTAGAGGAATACTCCAACATTTAGGGCAAAATACCCCTTTTCTGACTTCGATCCCATTTTCACCTCTGTATGTCCACTGGTTGGGTTCTAATGGGTAAAGACTTGAAGTCTACAGCAGTCACTAGCCTAGCTCCGGCAAAGTGAAAAAATAAACCTTAGAGGAGCTCCCAAGCTGTCTTATTTACACATGTATTTGAAATCGACGTCTTGCAATTTATTTTTAAAAAATGTGCGTAATTTATATATGTTTATAACCGCTTAACACGTGTTCAGTGGTTACAGTTCCTACCATCGAACTAAGACGTGTATTTCATTACTGTGTAACAGACGTGTAACAACATTGCTGTAAGGTTTATTTTTTTCACTTTGACAGAGCTAGGCTAATGGCTCCTGTAGACCTCAAGTCTTTTGCAAACCTAACACCACATACTAACCATTGGAACTGAACCAGTAGATGTACAGAGGTATTGAATGGTATCGAACATCTTGTCTCAGTCGGGCTAAAAAAGGGGTATTCCTGTAAGATAAATATGCAGCTTCCCTTAATCTAGATTCCCATTGTTTTTTTTGTTTTTTTTAGACAGAAAAGTGAGAAAAATGAGGACAGTGAAATTTATCAGTCCACACAACTATTAGGGTATTAGAGCGCATGCGTGACTGACACACAGGCTCACAGCTCAGACACAGTGACCATTTCCCGACACATAAAACAGTAAGTATTTCAGACTGGGTCTAAATCAGGCTCTGGTTTTCTGTGCAGGGTTCTGTTGATGAGGAAGATGTGTATGGCGGTGCGTGGTGTGCTGAGCCAGAGGAGAAGTACCACTGGTTTGAAGTGGATGCCCGCAGAGAGGTGGAGTTCACAGGAGTCATCACCCAGGGGCGAAATTCAGAGCAGCAGTGAGTCCCTTTAAAGGTCCATTGCCTAAAATGGATGTACTTATGTGGCTGCCAGAATGACTTTGCTAACTGAGTTAAAATGATTTGGCTAGCACCATATGACAATGCTGTCACTGTTCTTGGCAATATATCTCAAGCCAGTATAAATATGGAATCTCTGCTTGGACTGATTCATCTCATTTACTTCCCAGCGAGGATTTTGTATCTTCCTATTTCGTGGCCTTCAGTAATGACAGCCGTGACTGGACTACACTTCATGATGGCTATGCTGAGTGGGTGAGTGGACATCAAATGTACTATTTCACTGCAATTGCAAGGCAAATAAATGACACTCTTTAAAGGAATACTCCAACGTTTTGGGCAAAATACCCTTTTTCCGACTTACTCAGACTAGGAGGTTTAAAAAGAGGTTTTTCAATACCATTTTCATCTCTGTACGTCCACTGGTTCAGTTTCTATGGTTAGCTTAGCATAAAGACTTATAGTCTACAAGTCTACTTGAAGTCTACAAGTCTACACATTTTTATGATGTTTCTCTTTGTAATTTTATCTCCCTTGAAGCTGTTCTATGGGAATGTGGATAAGGACACACCGGTGATGGTCCAGTTTGATAAGCCTGTGGTGGCACGCTACATCCGTATCCTGCCTCAGAGCTGGAACGGCAGCCTGTGTCTCAGAACGGAGATCTTGGCCTGTCAACTGCCCAGTCAGTAGCACAGAAAACATTGCAGCCTTGACAAAAACAAGTGAAGAGTCTGTTTTACTGAATGTCTGTGAAGGAATCACAATACTAAAAACTGCATTACATATTCCAGAAAGTCAGCATCTCTGTGTCTCCACAGTCATCAGCTGTAGAGTGGAAACACAACCATCATACTAAAACAAACATCTTGTTATCTCTAAAATCATAAGTACAATATCCCAATGTTGCTTCCCCCAGACAGCTACCAAAGTGAGAATGAGGTCAACCCATCAGATGACTTGGATTTTAGACACCACAACTACAAGGAGATGAGACAGGTCACTTTCTAATTTTGATCCAAAAAACAAAAGTGTTGCAAAATACTGATAATTCGACAAACAATAATAAACAATAATTCATGTTTGTTTTCTCAATGTTCCATGATCTCATTCAGATGATGAAGGTGATAAATGAGGAGTGTCCCAACATCACCAGGATCTACAACATTGGCAAAAGCTCCCAGGGTTTGAAGATGTACGCGATGGAAATCTCTGACAACCCAGGGGAACATGAGACAGGTACAGATGAAACAGAAGAATATACTGTATTTTAGATAGGTAGATCAGGTAGAGTAGACTTTATTGTCTTTTGAGAGCAATTTGTCTTTGGCATTAGAGAGAGTGCAATTTAATATACAACAGCACACAACACAAAATAGATAGCGCACTTGACATATACCAACACATACACATAAGCATTCATAAAATAAAATATTACACATTCCCCTAAACTACCTAAGCACATGGAAATATTGCACATTGTCCTGGAATATTGCATATACCCCTAAAATTCCTACCTAAATGCACATTGAAAAATATTATGTGCTAATTCTTTGTGTCAGCATTTATATTCCCGGGCTGGCTTACAATGAGTGCGTGAGGATACATGAACTGTGTATCTACCATGGCGCCATATTGTAAAACTGAAATGGAATAGTGTAATATTATAATCTAATAAGTCAGTAAGAAGAATATAAAAAATATTTTTTTCTGTGAGATGGAACATTGTTGAAACTGTGTTAACAAAACAGAACAAAAGTAGAGTCGGCACACTAAAAGTGGCCTCCGACTGTATATACATTTATTACTACTGTTGTCCTGATATTGTGTATGACTGTGAGTACATTGGCACTATAATCATAAGGACAGTTTCTATTACATTTATTAGATATGGCAAAGAAAAAAAAGTTATTCTGACTGTGATTCTGTGAATGTTTCCACCTCTAAAGACCAATAGAAAGGTTTATACCTTATTTAAGCCTTTAGATGATTTCATCAGAGGAAGACCACTGTGTCTGAAACGTCACCTGTCTCATTGTTAATAAAGTTATTTGTTTGTGTTGTATCTTCACCAGGTGAACCGGAATTCCGTTACACAGCTGGTCTCCATGGCAACGAGGCACTGGGCCGAGAGCTGCTTCTCTTGCTGATGCAGTTTCTGTGCAAGGAGTACAATGATGAAAACCCTCGGGTGCGCCGCCTGGTGGAAGGAGTGAGAATACACTTGGTGCCCTCACTCAACCCTGATTCATACGAGCTGGCCTATGAGATGGTGAGACTGTTGTCACTGGACTGTCATGAAAAAATAACTAGAAGATACAGCAATGAGTTATGTGCTGTTGCTTTTAGTTTTGCTTTGCACAATTGCCAATCCCTGTTAAAGGTGTTCCCTGTAGCATTTTTAAACATCAGTATATCATCAAATTAATTGTGTCATCTGGATATAATTACCATGAACAAATAAGATTATGATTAGGGTGACTGGCAGCCTCTATCTCACACTTGGCATTGTTTGTGCAAGTGCTTCTCAAAATTAAGATCATATCTCTTATAAACCCCAATGATATCAGTTGCAAATGGGATGTTCCTAATTGCCCCCTCTCTCTGGCATCACTCCACATACATTTGATTTTTTAATTTTTGGATTTACTGAAGAGGGTAAACATGTTGAATGTGATTTACCATCAGCCTTTCATTTAATCAACTATCTGCCATTGCCAGGAACTCATGAAAGCTTAAGGTACATTTTCAGTAGAAGAATCTCCCTTTGTGCTGAATAGCAATCCAAAGCAATCCACCAAAGCTGAATCAGGCAATGTAAAATACATTGTAGACCCTGGTAGAAGCTGCAAGTCTTTTTTTACAGTAATCATAAAAATGTATTAAAATTAATTGTTTGATGATATTAATGATTTATTGATGTGAAAATGCTACCTGGCTCCTTTAAAATATTCTCTGAGGCCTAATGAAATCCCTGTCTACTTTCTGTCCTCCAGGGCTCAGAGATGGGTAACTGGGCTTTGGGCCACTGGACTGAAGAGGGCTACGACATCTTCCAAAACTTCCCAGACCTCAACAGCATCTTATGGGGAGCAGAGGACAGAGGCTGGGTCCCTCGCATAGTACCCAATCATCACATCCCCCTCCCGGAAAATTATATCAACGGCTCTGTGAGTTTGTTTTGTGTTAGTATAGAGAGCTTGAAGTGGTGGGATTATTGGTTTAAATAAAATATATGTAATATATGTGTCTCTAGAAACTGAATTTGAATCCTTTATATGTGAATTTGAACGGCTCAATTTGAATAATTCCATTAAAAACTGAATTTGAATCACATAATTTGAATTTGTATTGTTAAACTCGAAAAACTGAATCTGAATATGAAATTGAATTTATTAGGTTGGAACTGAACTTGAAACTGAATGTTTAGTTCAGTTCAGTTCAGTTTTTCAATTCAGTTTTTCAAGTTAAACAACACAAATTCAAATTATGTGATTCAAATTCAATTTTTAAAGCAATTATTAAATTGAGCCATTAAAATTCACATATAAAAGATTCAAATTCAGTTTCTAGTGACACATTTCTGCCCATATGGGAGGTCCCTTATTTACCACTTCAAATCTAGTATCAAAGTACAAAATAATGACACTTTTATCCATTGCAGCTCTTCTCTGCTTCTTGCTCTGACATTGTATATACAGATTGCTACTGAGACGAAAGCCATTATTTCCTGGATGGAACGCAGCCCGTTTGTGTTGGGAGCTAATCTGCAAGGAGGAGAGAAATTGGTGGCGTACCCTTTTGACATGCAGCGACCACCCAGATCTGTGAGGATACATATATATGTATACATTTATGAGGAGCAAATATACCACGTCATCACATCTAGATGGGTGCCTCATCAAATACACACCAGCCCTGATCTGTTTCCTTGATGTTATCCAAGGCTGCTGATGGGTACGGATTGCTGAGAGGTAGGAGGCCTAGTGAGGAGCATGAGATGAATGAGGAGACGTGGGCCCGGATTCAGCGGCAGAACGAGGGAGCCCTGAGGGAGACGGCCGACGATACCATGTTCCGATGGTTGGCAATGTCGTACGCCCATAGCCACCTCACGATGACAGAGACATACCGCGGCTCCTGCCACACTGATGATGTCACTGGGGGGCAAGGCATCATCAACCGAGCCAGCTGGAAGCCTGTGGTGGGCAGTAAGTGTCAGCATGGAGAATTTGGTTCAAATAGAACGGGGTCACTCCTGAAGAAGGGAAGAAGGTGAAGCATTTGAAAATTTGAGGTGGTGAGGGATAGGGCAAGGACCTCACGATAGGATATCAATCACGATACACTGAAATACTCTACATAATTTACTGCAAATTTAAAAATAGAGCTGAGACTACAACTTACTGTGTACCACCTGGGTAGTCTAATATTTATATCACATTATATCAATAACTCAGTTGCAAATATTTAATTCAAAATTTCTATTCCAATTTATGAGACCAGTATTTGCATTGCACATTGCCACTGAACACACTCAGTTGAAAGATGCCATAAAATTAAATGCATATAAAGTATTTTTGTTGTGTCAATGAACACACTGAACTAAAATGTAGATGTCAGAACATCATATAAATAATGCTGAAAATGATGAGTGTCAGGAGGCAGCCAGCCTACGAGCCCTACAGCGACATCTTCAGGAGCAGAGGTCATCACAGGGATTTGAGAGAAATTTAAATCAGTTTTTAAAATTTAAATACTTTTAAACCCGTTTAATGTATCACGATATAAAGGGCTAGAGAATCAATATAGTATCATAGAAAAAAATATCGCGATACTCAGCTGTATCGATTTTTTTTTCCCTAGTGAGGAAAGAATCAGGTAAGAAATCAAGTGGAAAACGAGAGGAATGTATTCTCATAGCTTTGAAATACATCTGTAGTTCTGTGTCGTCTTCTTCCATAGGTATGAACGACTTCAGCTACCTGCACACCAACTGCTTTGAGCTCTCCATCTTCTTGGGCTGTGACAAGTTTCCCCACGAAAGTGAGCTGCCCCTGGAGTGGGAGAATAATCGCGAGGCTCTGCTGTCCTTTATAGAACAAGTGAGAACTAGATTGATGGCCACTCAAGTCTACAGCTATTGTGTGCCGCGGAAATGATCATTTACACCATATTTTGCTTGGAACCCGTTGTTTGAGCTGTTTATTGTGCTGCAGGTGCATCGTGGGATAAAGGGCATAGTGAGAGATGTGGAGGGAAATCCGCTGGCCAATGCCACCATATCCGTGGAGGGAATAAAGCATGACGTCAAAACTGGTACGTTGGGTGTAACAGATACTGTACATGGTCATTTCTTCACTGGTTGTGCTCCATTTACATGTCCCTCCTTGGGGCTTGTTCCAACTTACTTGAGCACATATCTGTCAAGAAGTCAACATTATAGCCCATGATCTCAGGATTTCCTGCAGATGTCTGTTCCTCATGTCTAGACAGAACTAGGAAAAAAGCCTTTAAGTATGAAGCGCCCTCCACTTGGAACTCCTGGCAGTACGACTTGAAATTGACAGATTTTATAACCTACAGTCAATTTGTTTCAGTTTTGAAGAACTTGCAGGGTAACACTATTGCTCAGTGTCTTTCTGTGTGCCATGAATTGCTTTATTCTGATAGCTATATTAGATTTTAGTTTGGTGTATCTTGTATATGCTTTAACCCAATGTCCCTGTTACTGAATGTTTATTTGTCTTCTCTTTGCTGATCTTATTTCTAACTTTGATGTTTTCTTATTTTATTCTGCCTTCTTGTTTTCTTTATAAAACTTGGATGTAATAGCCTTTTTGTGGCCAAAAGTGTCACCCTTTGAATTCTGAAGGAAATTAATTTAAGAATTTAAGCGAACTGAGTGTTAATCAGATCTGGCCCACATCTAAACTCCTGAGCTGCCAAAATCTTTGACACTCTGGCACTCATTTTTCTGTCCTTTGTCTCCAGCTGCTGGTGGTGATTACTGGCGGCTGTTGAACCCTGGAGAGTACAGGGTGACAGCCAGGGCTGACGGCCACACATCCCAGACCAGGCTTTGCTTGGTGGGCTATGACTCTGGGGCGACTCCATGCGGCTTCACCTTGGCCAAGTCCAACTGGGACCGCATCAAACAGATCATGGCACTCAGCGGTAAAAGGCCCATACGGCTTGTCAACAGAACCAGTGGAGTTGGCAGCACTGGAGCCAGCGGTGTGGCAGTCACTGGCACCGCCGGAAGGACGCCAGCTAATCCTCAGAACGCAGAACGTCTCAGGCGCCTGCGACTAATGCGTTTACGCAGGCTGCGTCTGCAGAGATTACGAGCCAACCTCACTACAACTGCTGCTACGACAACGACAACAACAACCACCACAACAAAACCTGTAACCGAGAGCACAACTTCCTGGTATGACTCCTGGTTTCCTGTGGACAGTTGGTCGACTGAGAGCCCGTTTGAGGGGGTCATCTTTGAGTCAGTGCCCACACAGGACTATCCCTTTGAATACAAAATTGATGATTACTAAACTTAATTACCCTGCATATGTTATACAAACACATTACTAGCAATTCAGGCACCTGGAACATTACAGCTATAATAAATCACAATTCAAAAGGTTAGGTTGTTTGTCAAGCTCACAAACCTTTCACCTGTAGGGTACACAAGTTGAATGAAGATTGATTTTAAGGGTGTGTCCATGTGATAAATCTTTTTTGTAATTCTTTTTGTATGTCTACACAGAGTATTGATCTGTAAAAAGGCTCTCTGCTGAGCAGAGACAGTTCAGGACAAAGATAATTGGCTCTACATGCAATATAATGTGTGTCACAATATAGAAGGAAAAGAAAATGCATTTAGAAATCTGTGTTTCTCAAATGGCTTTGTAGAATGTGATTGCTGTCCTCATTTAAACTGGTATAATGTTTTGCTCAATGCATTTGAGTCAAATGAAGGAATTGTCTGAAATATGGTGTGTCTTGGCCTGTTCATTGTTTGGGGGTTTAAGTCAGGTTCATTACATAACTTGAAAGGGCCCAGAGATTGGATGCAAATTCTGATTGATAAGAAATGGCAATTGTCACATTCAGAGACCCAACAAAAATAACAAGAACAAGCAGAACTAAGACCTCAAGCAGTACCAAACAGGAACAGTCTGTAAGTAAGTAAGTCATTTATGTCGACGGAAAACAAACATCACCTCTTTGGGCAGAAGAGGATGCAGTGATCATACAACTGAATTAGCTATCAGTGCAGAAATCGCAAGCAGCTCCCTTCCTTCCACGAACTTGCAGCTCTCTGAGGATTTTATCCTTCTTTTCCAAAGACAGCATTTTTCACTCAGCAAAAGAGATTATGGCCGTGTGTTAAAGAAATACTTGGAGATTTCTCTCCACTCTCCTCCCACAAAAGTCCAGGCTTGCCGCCTATTCTTTGAAGAAGTCAGATTCCTCCTCCCCAGATTGTGAGTTTCCAGCTGGGACGCTCATCCACTCCCTTTCTTGAGTTGCAACGTTCCTCCCTCAAATGTTCAAGGTCATCAGGAATGATTTCCACTTATTACTGAGTTTCCACAGATAGCAAGCCTCTTGTGACTACTGTTCCAACCAGAATGGACATCTCCTACTTCCTAAACCAAATTACCTACCAAAGAAATTCTCTCTAGCCTTGGCAGGATAACTAATGGTAATAACTGTGGTAAAGTTACTGAAATTGACTTTAGTCTCTTCCTGGGAAAAAATGGACATTTAAAAAAAACAAACAAAAAAACAAAAAACGACTTGTCTAGAGGTACATTAGTTGCAGTTATCCTTTGTTTCCAAACTGAAACACCAATTTCAAATCACTTAAATGTAAATGCATATGATCTATGCCTGCAACTGACTAAAATTACAATATTGCCATATTACAGATGTGCCCATTGGGAATAGCTACTATAAACAATGTTGTTTTGTACTAATGTGATGACCTGTCTGGATCTCATACTGCTGTCTGTAGCTTACAAAGACCTTAAACATGTTACAGTTTTGCCTAAATCAAATAAGCCTCTGGCATAAAAAATATTTTGGTCTGAATATGAAACTCTCTTTGACTGCCAGCCAAAGCAGAAGCAGTCTAGTCTGCCAAACAGTGTTTTCAGTGGAAATGGAAGTAACTGGAAATGAGAACTGCCAAAAAGGTAGCCATATATACTGCTTTTTAGGCTTAATGTATTTGTTGACAATTTGGAAACAGAACTGACAGTATATGTCCTGCATTTTTTGTTATTACTATTTCTAACAAATATGGTGAATGGGCAGATAAAAATTAGAAGTCTTCTAGTAAAATCAAGAGGGTCGTCAAGTATTACAGATCATACCTTACGTTTTACATTGCATTCACCAGAGATCAAAGAAATACTAGAGCTATGATACAAAAACTCAATTCTTGAGAGTAAATTACTTTAATTAACATTTTGAATATTTTCAGAACTGATGTATTACAAATCACATAACAGTCACTCAAAAATCCAAATTCGGAACTGATGGTCTATCTAAATGGCTGTAGTCCACATAACCCACATAGCATCCATAGCCCATTTTGTCCATTTTATCCAAATCCATATAGTTTATAGTTGCATGGTTTGGACCAAAACTGAAGACCACGCCTTCTTCCTGGGTTTCCTCCACTTAATAATAGTGTCCATGACTGATCATGTATTCATATGTTCTTCAGAGCTAGGACTGGCCAGTTTTGCCTTTTCTGTTTTTCCTTCCATGGGGGCGGAAACTCTTCAGTGGGTTGTTGCCTTGGATATTCTTCTAAGGGACAGAAAGATTAACTCAATCAGTTATTACAGCTGGGATCTATGTGACTGATTGACAATTTAATTTAAAATTATGCATTTTCTGTGCATTTTCTATTAATCTTAAACTGCATTTTTCAGTTTAAGCACTTGTAAAAGATAGCTACACAGAAAGGGCAACTTCTTGACCGGGAGAGGGGGAAAAATAAGCACACTGGCTCCCAGCACTTCCCCCCACTCCCGATCGGTCCAAAAAGCGGAAGAATAGATCAGCAGACCATAAATGTGAGTGTCTTTGCAAATAACCATGCCAAAATTTTAAGATCATTTTGAATATCTTAGTTTAATGTAGGTTAAATGAAATATGTAATTGGTTCTTTATGACAAGTATTTCTCAAAAATTGCTCTTAACATTGTTTAAACCGTATTTACACGGCTATTTGTAAACACTGCGTGAGGACGTAAAAGGAAACTGTTCACCTCCATTCATTTTGAAAGGGCATTGGCCAACGAATGGGGAAACTAAAACACATGGCCGACCAATGGTGTAACTTTATCATTCAGTCAGTCAGTAAGTGGTTCTGCTTCTCATCTCCTCTCACCTTGAAACTGGTCCTGATGACACCACCTGGGTTTGACTTGTTAATCTTCCTCTTCCTTTTCCTCTTGCTTGACAGGGGGTTCAACGCTCCCTTCAGCGTCTCAGGAACTGGATAAAATCAGTGGAAGCAGTATTGGACCTCTTCATAACCAAGTTGTAAAGCACATAAATTTCATATGAAGAAACCAAAGCTGCTTAAGCGACTGTGTCTTACTGAGGTATTCTGGTACGTTCTTCAGGTGGGGTTTTACGACAGCAGGGTGGAGATCTTTGTCATGTCTTAGCAGCTGCAGATCTCTGGGGTTATCCTCAAAATATGTCTGAGTGACAGTGGAAAGATCCAGTCAGAAAGGGTCCATCTTCTGCACATGTATCATAGTAGCGGTTGTGTATGTTCAGTCCATTTATGTGTTTGCAGAGGAGGATAAGCCACTCACCTTAAGTTTTTCTGAATTGAGCAGCTCCTGCTTGATCTCCTTCAGTCTGGCCTCCTTCACTGCCTGCTTTGTAACTGAACGCATGGCATCCTACAAACAAACAAAATAACTGTTCATCGTCCAGACATTTTTATGCTTAGCGATGCTAAATAAAAATGTAATTGCTGTGTGGTTATTTGGGAGTGAGAACGTAATGCAAACCATTTACAGGAAACAACTCCAAAACACAATGAATATAAGGAGGCGGATCATGCCATTTAATAGCTAGAGATCACCAACACTTGCATGTACACATTTCTTTTGACTCCTCCTGTTGCCAAAATGTCTGGTGACTGGCTATCAAAAACCTACAGTCCAGTAGATGAGCTACTTGTGAGTTCATGAAACTTTTTTTACAACCTAAAACAAAGCAAACACAAAAACGGCAAAAATTAACTTTTGTACTATGGTTTCGGACCGGAGTAAAAAACAAACAAACAAACAAAAAAAACTGTAGGTGTGACTGCACTCTTCGCATTCACAAAAACATGTCTTGGAACTCGTGGTAGATAGGGAAATGATGTGGACACTTACCCGGCACCTGTACCTGAAGCCCTCAATCTCTTCCATCTTAAACTCATAAGGTTTCAGCACGCAATCTGAATTATCTGATAAACAAACAGAGAAAATACATAATCCATAAATATTTCAAAGTTGCCACTGTTTGGGGGTTGAGTACCTTGCTCTCGGGCACCTCAATACTTTATCAATAAGCAATGAATGTGGAAAGCAAGATCAATATGCCATCACATCCCTAGCTGGATTTCCCAGCTGGTCTGGGGTTTCAAACTGGCCTCATGTCTTTTCCTCTCAATAACCCAGTCACATCTTCAAAATATTGATACTATGAGGTCTCAGTAAACTCTATTCACCTCCTCTGAGGGTTTCCTCCACTTCTGACAGCAGGGGAAGCTCCGTGTGAGAGATGAAGGAGAGAGCAGTGCCTGGGTTGTCCGCTCTTGCCGTTCTAAAAAAGCGAACAATGCTTTTCAGGGTTTTATTATAAACATCGCAGGGAGAAATCACCAGTTACCCCTGATCCATTCTGAAACGAAACATGCTGGACGTCTGAAGCAACCAGCCAAGCAGCATCAGGCTCCTGACCGTCCTGCCAGGGTTTATACTGCGATCATGAGAGGCTGGCTGTACATTAAATCATCTAAGAAATTGGTTGCAACTCAAGGTTAATTTTCTGATTAAATTACATCTTGACAGAACATTTTTGGACATACAGCCCAGTCACTGACGTCGGCTAAATAGCCTAAAATGTTCTGTCAAGACATAATTTCACTTTAGCAAGCAATAATCTGATTTTATTTGTGTTTACGACTCCATTAAAAGAGACAGTCCATTGATTCTTTTTACGTCCACAGCTAGACATGTTAAAGATCCCATGAAATGGCAACTTACTTTCTAAAATTGATGTATTTCTTGTTATAACAGGATGATGAGGTGCGACATAATGCTGGCAAGGATGTTTTATAAGTTTAAATCAGCAGGCTATTAGTTACGGCAAGACAAAAATTTACTTGAGGAGGTGGGTGGAGAGGCAGGAATAGTTAAAAAATTAAACTAAAAATTAATTATATCGACTGGTGCAGCATGATGCCACTATTTAAGATCTCCAGAGAGTAAATGTAACAGGTTTTCATTTCATGGGGACTTTAACATTTTAGCTATGTTAGCCTTCTACACATTATAATCTACCCTTTGTTGATATGTGTTTTTTGTTGTTGTTGTTGTTGTTTATGCACTGTTCATGTTTATAGATTGATATCCATGATGTAATGACTCTGGTGCTCCAGCAGGTGTCATTGTTAGGTTGGTTAGTAGCAGTATATGGAGTGGTTTTTCTACGCAGACACTAGCGGCCGACCATTGCAACAGTCAGTTCATAACACTGGTCATTATTCAGAAATATCAGACCACAAAAAGATTTCACTGACAAACTAGGTTTGAAGATTTCACACAGCCGTGTAATAAATGATTCTAAAGTTCAGAGAATCTGAGTTCAGCTAAGTAACACTCACGCCTACCGTCCAACTCGATGGATGTAGGATTCTACAGTCGTGGGGAAGTCAAAGTTGAGGACGTTTGCAACATTTTGGAAGTCCACACCCCGGGAGACTCCATACTCCTTGTCCTTGGCCCTTCAAATACATCATTCAAACCAATCAACCATCGAAAACACTGTAGGCGCCATTAAGGAAACAACTGAACCACTGAAATTTTAAGTGCTACATAATGACAAAAGGATAAACACATGAGAAATTGGACTGAGAGGCACTGGCTCATTAAACTCACTTTCCTCCTTTAGCTACGGCCTTTTTCTTTTTTCCCTTCCCTGCAGTCGTCTGTGGCGCCGCAGTGGGATCAGCCAAACTCAGCTCATCAGTGGCGATGATGTAGTCATAAAACCCCTGGTTAAACTGGGTGATGATGTGACACCTGGCGAGGTGAAAGATGCTGATGTGAGCAGGGGAATGCAAGCAGTGTTGCTGAGGACTTCACAATTCGATACAATACTTCCCTTTATCAATATACAGTATAGGCGACTGAATTTGTAATTTAAGTGACCAATTTAAAACTAAAAACTAAAGTTTGCAGATGATGTTGTTTTCAGTGATTTCATGTCACTCCAACACTAAAATATTGAGATAAACTACCACTGGCTTAATGGTGCTCACCATTATTATTGAAAAAATTCAGCTTGGTCATGTGGTGCACTGAAATGAATTCCTTTTGACTGAAAAATCAAACCTGCTCCTCTGTGAAGAAATGAGTTTTGCCGGTATTTACATAAGCATTTGCAGAACCAATTCTGAATTGAAAAACATAATAAATAAATAAAAACTTTGTTCAGCACATTTTTTTCTCTCAGTTCTTGTCCTTTAACAATATCATCTCTCCTCCTATCTCACCTGGACTGGACGGGTAACTCTGAGTTGAGCACGCAGGCAGGAATGGCAAACTGTTCGAGGAAGAGTTTCAGCCTATAGCACCGGTCCACTGCTCCCACAAACACCAGGGTCTTGCCCTGAACGAGCTTCAGCTTCAGCAGCGTGTAGATGAGCAAGAACTTGTCCTCCTCCTCACATTTAATACTGTACTGCTGCAGCTGGGTGCTGTCTGGCAGCTGGGAGCCCTGAAGCTTCAGGATCACCTGAGAGATGACATTCAGTTAGAAGTTAGAACAATCAACAAAACACAACAAAACATAATTATACACACCTACGTATCTATCTGCAGGTTCAGGTGCCTACTGAAATGCAGACGCTATGCAATAGATTTTTTTCAATAGCTGACTGCTGGCTGAAAGATGTATAATGTTCCATACAAATAAACCTTTATGAAATTGTGGATGTGTCAGTTTGAAAATTATCTTACAGGGTTGTGGAGCAGCAGCTCCTTTAGGGCCTGAACGTCCTCGGTGAACGTAGCGGACATCAAGAATGACTGGTAGATTTTCGGCAAATGGCTGTAACAACACCAGAACAGATTTCCACAAAACAGATGAAGTGAAATGACATTTTAATGATGACCGTGCTTCTGTCAAATGGACTGAACTGAAATATGAGAGATGAAACAAGCAGTTTTATTTCCTCCTGCAAATAATACACCCCTGTGTGATGGACCAATGCACTTAGAATAATTTTTTTATACCTGACATGATTACATTAGTATTTTTGGACTGAATGTAGAGCAGTGCTTTTGGGATTATTGTGGTTGTTTCTTTTATCACATGTCGCTAAAAAATATATTTGTAGCAGTTTGCAAAATCTGAAGTAGCAGCATCCTAAGTCATATGATTATTTGTGTGTCTTATTTATATAAAGCTACTACAAATTATTTAATGGACTATATTGTTTTAAATTTTGTTTAGTATAAATCTCTATGTGATGGTCTTACAATACTAGTGAATGACCTCTTTCAAGCAATACTTCATTTTGGGCAAAAAAAACCCCCAACTTTTTCTGACTTACCCAGACTGAGACGACGATGTTTGACATCATTTTCACCTCTGTACGTCCACTACTTCGGTTCCTATGGTTAGCATTTCATGTTAGCTTAGCACAAAGACTTGAAGTCTCAAGGAGTCAGTAGCCAAGCTCCCTCAAAGTGGAAAAAACAATAACAAAAAAACCTTACAGCAACTCAGAAGTTGTCTTATTTACACAGTGTATTATATGTACATGGTAGGGTAGGAACCATAATGAAATGGTATAGTTCCTACTATAGTTCCATCTAACTTCTCCTAAAACTTCTTCTTTTTTTTTTTTTATTCCAAGACATGTATTTCAAACACACATGATGCACTGTGTAAATAAGACAGCTTCGGAGTTGCTGTAAGGTTTATTTATTCACTTTGATGGAGCTAGGCTAATGACTCCTGTAGACATTAAGTCTTTATGCTGAGGTAACATGAAATGCTACCCACAGGAACCAAACCAGTGGACGTACAGAGGTGAAAATGGTATCAAACATCTTGTCTCAGTCTGGGTAAGTCGTGAAAAGTGTATGTGGCCCAAAACATCAAAGCATTCCTTCAGTCATGAACTCACAGCGACCATGTGTTCTCACCACAACAAGCTTTTCAGGTCTGCCTCGAAACCAAATGAGAAGAGCAGGTCAGCCTCGTCTACAACCAGGGTCTCAAGTGATGAATGAAGAGTCAAGTTGTGGGCGTTCAGGTGGGCCAGCACACGAGACGGGGTCCCCACAACCACATCGGGCTTCTCCATTAAGATAGGCCTGCCCAAAGCAAGATACAACATCAAACACAATCTAACAATCACTTTCCATGAATGAATGATCACCTCAGGCTGATAGCAAGGGCTGAACAGACAAGTGCTGTTAACAGTTTCAACAGGACTTCACTCTGGTCATGTGACCTTCTAACTAAGATTTAGCAATTTTCATAATCACCTTCAACTCAAAATAAAAATTCTCAACATCTTCATATAAATACATTGCTGTTTAGTTACTTTACACTCCAGCTAAGTGGTTCAATGACCTATGGCATGTCCAGCTCACAAAACCATTAACACTTGTTGTTCTGAACATTATTTGTTACTCAGGTGTTTAAATTTCTGTCAGGCGCAACACCAATTTGGAATAACTAGAAGAAGAATTGGGTAGTTAGTTAGTGTGAGCAGTGACAGCCACCATGGCCGAACAGACAGAAGAAAAGATCAACCCCTACAGAATCTCAAATTGCATTAATAGAAAATCCAAGGGAGAAGACTTCAGTACTGGACACACTGTTTGATTGACAAGTGATCAAAAACATTGTTGTAATGACCTGTTAGCACCAAAGATGGTGACAAAAAAGCGAAACGATTCTAGGTCCCAACTAAATAAACAAAAAATTGCATGATAGACACTCTAAAAACAAGGCTGTTCAACTTAGTTCCTGAATAGTTGACGCGCTGAAGATAGAAGATTTTGAACCAACCGGAACAGTCTGAACTTTATAGACCTTAAGCGTTGTCTGTGCACCCTGAGCAGACTGACCTCTGTGCCGACAGATCGGCCTTGCCGGAGATATCGGCCACTCTGACGTCCCTGGAGCAGTAGGCTGTCAGCTGCCGCATCATCGTCTGGACCTGCTGACCCAGCTCCTTGGTCGGCACCAGGATGAGCGCGCGCACGTCCTGCTCGCGAACACTCTGAAGACAATACAACCAACACACAAGACTTAGTTTTTTTTTTCTTGTTTTGTGAAAGAGAAACTGGTTTTCCACAATCAGCTTCTCTCAGCTTCAGCTTTGTTGAATCCACTTTTTGGTTGTTGGTTTCTCACCTGTTTGGAGGCTAGGATGCGCTGTATGACGGGCACAGCGTAGGCAGCGGTTTTCCCAGATCCAGTTCGGGCTCGAGCCAGGAGATCTTTCCCCTCTAGAGCCAAAGGGATGGCTTTCTCTTGGATCAGGGTCGGCTGAGCCCAACCTAAGTCTGCAACCGCCTGGTTCACGGTGGCATGAGTTTGTTTGACAGTGCAGAATAAAGTTGGGTCATTTCAGGAGCATCGAGGGGGAAAAGTTAGATTAGCGTCATTATGTATCTCGGATACACCAGTGATGAAAATGAATGATGGATACCATCTCGTAAAAAGTTTGAGAATTAGTCCTGAAACTTCTCACCCAGCTCAAAAATTCACTATTTTGGCTGCCATGTCAGTAAACTGTGACTTTCCCCCCCCTAAAATCAATATCGGTCTTGGTCTCAAAAATTCCATATCGGTCAGGCTCTACTCTTCACCCTTTTGCTGGGGGACACAATGAAAATAGACAAACAAACTAAAGCGGTCCAAATAAGGTTCTAACAAGACACGAGGTGAGAGGGTCACGGGAGAAGATAAAATTGAGATGGGAACAGGAAAAAGGAAACTGGCTTAAGCGAATCTGTTCTGATCCCGTTTTATCTCCGAAGGTCAGATAACACACGTCAAAACAGGTCCGTTGTTGAAGAGTGATGCCTCCTCATGACCGACCTCTGATTTGGAAGCATTTTGAGGGACAACGCCTCAACTGCCTTCAGTATTTGTATCTGATAGCCCTTTACTGCTTTCAATCATCATTTGTTTCCTGAGATGCACCAGTTCTAATTCTCCTAATTGTCTTACTGAAGGTAAACATGCGATCGTGGACTCTTGAAATTAGTCCGCAATTTTAGCTGCTTCAGACCTACAAGATGTTTACTCTGGAGCAAGAGAAATGCACTCTCTCCCTCATGCTGGGAGGGGCAACAGGTATCCACAGGACCATAACAAGATTAGAGCACACTATCACCAAAACACCACCCAAAGTCTGACCATCAGTTTTAAGTATTCTGCTCGATGGCTGACCTTTCAGCAATGACTAAACCTCTAAAATGGAGGCAACACTGTTTTACTGGAGATCATCTCTGCCTTTAGCGGCTACTGTAAGAGATCTAATCTTGCCACGCAGGTTTTGGTTTGGTCTTGGTTAAAACGTTCTCTGTAAAGAACTTGGTTTTGTAGACTTGTAACATTACACGAGAGCTTATCCTTTGTGCTCAACGTACTGCAATGCATCCTCAGCCATTTACAAAGCTGTGATCCCCATACAGATGTTTTCATGAAAAAAAAAAAAAATCATTCCACTTTCTGCTGTACCACCTGCACCCTGCTGAGTGGAGTTTTGTTTTTGTTTTTAATAAGAAGTCAAGTGTGTGCATTTTGTCATGGGCCCTGGAAAAACAAAACAAAACAAAAACAAAAAAAGCATCTACAGCAGGTTCCTGTTTCCGGTTTCATCAACCTCCAACTGCCCTCACACCCCATGTGGAAGAGCAAGTAACATGACAGAGACTTCATGGATATGGCAAAGTCCAGATGTTATGTTGTGTTATTCTTCAGATGATCTCACCTCCATCACATTATGGTTTGACCTGGTGGAACACCTAAGGACCACCAGCTGCCCTATCTATATTTGTGAGGGGTATCTCCCAGGACTCATGTGTCTAAGGACTCCAAGTAATACAGGAACCACAGGGTTATACTGATGGGAAGAGCATCATACAAGATGTTAGAAAAAGATGCACCTAAGCAACCTAGATTGTTTTATTGCCTGGAAAAGTCAAATCAAGACCAAGTCCACACTTTTGACTCATTGCTATTTTTACATAGCACATTTTGTTAATTTTTCATTTTTAGATTTTGTTATCCTCTTTATTGTTGTAGTTTATATTATTACTGTTATTGTTGTTGTTACCATTATTGACATTATAGTTATTAGTATTATTCTCCTTTGTTACTTTGTTGCTTGCTTTACATCATTTCCTGGTCTTGGTAAGTATCAATTGTTTATCATATATTCTCCCTACCATGTTTAGCATAACAGTGCTGTATGAATTCAATTCATTCTTGAGGGGTGGATTGGGAGAGTCAAACACCCACAGGCCGACTAATGTAGTGATTAAAAAAAACTGTGATCACCATAAGGCAAACAACCACCACAATTAAAATCTTTTCAGTAAAACGTGTTTATTTTTCCTACAACACGCTGCAGCCATATACTCTGCACCAATTTGATACAACTTTTTTTAATTTTATGAAATATTAGGTGGGCCTGGGAAGGCAAGCAAACTCTATCCAGCGAATAAAAAGGTAGGCATGTTCAGTTTAGCTGGGTACCCTTCCCTTCATCCCTGGTTGTACCTGAGTCTGCTAACAACTAGCGTGCTACTAATTTATCTTAGCAAACCTCGAGTTATGTAAACGTCATCGCATTATTCACATACCATTTGGTGGCCCGGTAATTCGTAAACAGTTAACGACAAAATAAAGTGTTTTATTACCTTTAAAAGGCGGTCATCTATGCCCATTTCATGAAACTGTAGTCTCTCGGTATCCATTTCTCCAGTCTCACACGTGTGTCGCTGGATTTCTACGTCATACGTCGCACAAGACTACTCAAGCTGCCTTCAAACACTGCTCGTAAACTCCGATGTATCATGAAGAGCACTCGTCGCGCGTCGATATATGTTTCATCAGAAATAAGTAAAAAACAACAGTTTGTTTCATATCTATCCATCTATCTATCTATCTATCTATCTATCTATCTATCTATCTATCTAAAAGAAATCATTTACGACTTTGTTCTGTTGCAGTGGCAAACGAATATGAGAAATCAATCTATTAAAAAAGCAAAAACGCATATAATCGAAAAATTAAACAAGGGGTATATTTAAAATTTTAATAATATTCATTACATACCGTGAATGAATAATAGTACATAATATAAAACGTCACTTTTCATCGATTGTTGACCCCCTTCCATGCTCTCTGCCCCTTAAACGTTGCATCTCAATAACTAAACAAACAAAATAATATTCAGATTTCACAGTCTATAACGTCTTTAGTGAGTCTTTCATGCACGCTCATTGTATTTACAATATAACTGAGAGCCTTGAAGGCAGGATCCACACAGCGGGTGAACACTGTTGTACAACCACATCAGTCCAACAGATGTACTGTGGAATTTTGAATATAACGCCACCCCACGTTAAATGACTCATCTTCCCTCTGTCCTGCAGTTACACATTATTGGCCCTTATCTGTTTACTGCCATGTAGATATGCAGTGATGGTCAGAGGCTGGACCATGGAAGGAAGGAGGATCATATCGATTCTTGATTTGTGGCGACTTCTTTCTAATTGGAAGAGTCTAATTTAATGTATAATAGCAATTCTGAATCAAGAGTAACACTTTGTCCATTAAGAATTAAGATCAGGGATACAGACTTATATAATAGACTAATGTTTGAGAAAATGGTGACACAAGCAGCAATGTCAAAGATGGTAAACCCTGCACCTAAACTCAAGTCACCCATCATTTAATTTGTAGAATACATTACTTTATATATACTTTCTGAGGCTTACATGAAGTATGGTACAGGTACAGGTATTATCAAACTGATGTAAACTATGTAAGGATGGAGTCTTTTAAGTGGGAAAAAATGTATGTTTTTTCTTGCAAGCTTATAAACATAGCTTATCTTATATAACATGAGCTTATAGCTCATTTTTATTTTCATTGCTCATTTCATTGATCACTCACCTGTTTGTGACTATATCATTATCTGAGAGTATGGTAAATGACTGCTGATAACGATGAAAGTCACAAACATGCCATGACATACTGGTATGTTTTCATAAATGTATTGTAACAATACACGTGCAACATACTTATGCTTTATTTTCATTTTTCCTTTTTTATTTATTTATTTATTTATTTATTTATTTATTTTTACTGCACATTTGATTAAATGGAAAACAACCTTAGCATTTTCCCTTTTTTGGACAACACACAGTGGAGGGGGGAGGACAGGGGTAAGAGAGAGTGGGATGACATGCAACAAACTTCACTCCCATCAGTCAGTGACAAGGAACCTCATGGTGCAGGTTACAGTATACTATATTTGTTAAATGTACTCAAATATATGTTTGCAAATCCAGTTCTCACTCTAGAAGAACTTCAAAACAAAGAACTTTATTCATATACTTCAAAAGTTTGCTCTTCTAAAGTATGATTTCAATACATTGTAAAAACGTTATTTGAAAGCAATGTTATCCAAAAAATAGATTTAACCCTAACCTATTAACTAAGTAGTGCACAAGAATGTAACTTTGCTGGTTAAGGTGGTTGCTAGGGTGTGTCTAGAGGGTTGTAACCAATCACAGGATAGCTCATAATAATCAGCTGAAGCAGTATATGAAGTAGCTGCAGCAGTTGTTGAAGTAGTTGATGCAGTATAGTTGAGGTGTTATTCAAAGGTTTGGCTCGACTACTGCAGCTCCCTTCTGGCAGGCCTCTCTGCTAGTACGATCAAACCGCTACAAATGATCCAGAACGCGGCGGCGCGTCTGGTCTTCAATCAGCCCAAAAGAGCACATGTCACGCCGCTCTTCATATCCCTCCACTGGCTCCCAGTTGCTGCCCGCATCAAGTTCAAGTCCCTGATGCTGGTCTACAAAGCAGCTACCAGAACGGCTCCGACATACCTGAACTCCCTCATTCAGGTCTACACTCCATCCCGCTCTCTACGCTCTGCCAGCGAGCGCCGCCTGGTGCTCCCACCACAACAAAACTCTAAATCACTAGCCAGACTCTTCTCCTCGGTAATTCCTCGATGGTGGAATGAATTACCAAACTGCATTCGCTCCGCAGAATCCCTCTCAGTCATGCAGCATGTACTGCAGTGGAAATGTGATCTGATCTCTGCAAGTCAGCAGGTACAGACATAATTCATACAGTGTGTTCACATTTGTGAGGAACGGCTGTCCACCAAACATCATGACTCACTCTGAAGTTTCCATCCAATCAGCGTCAGCCTCCTCCATACTGAAGGAGCCACTGCTGCAGCCTCAACTGCAAAACAATCAGCCAATGTTTCTGTCGCCTCCTGCCAAAAAGTAAAATCCAGGCTGTGCAGGATCGGCCCGCTGACCCGACATCACCTCACCACCTACTGTCTGCTTTCCACAGTGCGTACAAAAACTGATGTTATCACAGTGCGACAGAATGAAGCCGTGAACGCACATAAGAACCTGCTGCCCCGCTGGCTTGCTGCACGCTGGGGTTGGTACATTGTGGCCTGCGGGGAGCACTAGAGGTCACCAAACCTGACAGGATTCATCCTCTTGGGAGCATGAATGTGCTTCCCAAATTTCATTCTGCTAAACATATTTTGAGATGTAGAGCTTGATGAAGGCCTGTGGCTGTTGGCCACATGTTGGCTGTTTTTAAGATTTCTGCTCTGATTTCACCAATTCAATAGAAGCTGTTTAATTATTTTTGGAGGAAGAATCCTTTGTTGTTACAGTTTAATGAGACGGTCGGAAACCCAGAGGCACTTCACACACTGGCTGAGGAGGTCGGATCGAGGAGGTCGAGGTGGTCGAGGAGGTCAGGTCGAGGTGGTCGAGGAGGTCAGGTCGAGGTGGTCGAGGAGGTGGTCGAGGAGGTCGGGTTGAGGAGGTTGAGGAGGTCGAAGTGGTCGAGGAGGTCAAGGAGGTCGAGGTGGTCGACGAGGTCGAAGTGGTCGAAGTGGTCAAGGAGGTCGAGTCGAGGTGGTTGAGGTGGTCGAGAAGGTT
>OMLF01010517.1:0-11545 GCA_900302615.1 Holocentrus rufus
TGAAATAGCCCCTCCTGGAATCGCCACCTTATCGTGGTGGAGGGGTTTGAGTGCCCCTGTGACCCTGAAAGCTGTGTTGTCCGGAGCATTTAGTTCCTGGTCTAGGGTCACCCAAGGCAAAGAGGTTGCAGGTGAGGGGCCAAACCAAGCGCGATTCAGAAGCCCCTATGAATAGTCCCCATTCAAAAACAGGCACCTTGCCCAGACCAGGGAAGCCGGGGTCCCCTCCTGGAGCCAGGCCTGGGAGGGGAGCTCGTAGGTGAGCACCTGGTGGCCAGACCAGCCACGGGGTCTGGCTGGGCCAAGCCCTAACAGCTAACGTAGGGCCGCCCTCCTGTGGGTCCGCCACCCATGGAAGGAGAAGTAGGGGCCGGTTGCGATGCCACATGGGTGGCAGGTTGGGGTGGAAGCCCTTGCGGAATGGACTTTGGACACAGAAACTGGCTTTTGGTCTTTACACAGTGTATTGTGTATTTGAAATACACGTCTTGGAATCTATTTCTTTTTCTAATGAATCATTTTAGGAGAGCTTAGATGGCAGGAACTATAAACACTGAACACACATCCTTCTGTCTACTTTACGATACCTTCAGCAGTGCACGGATCACTGCGCTATAGTTGTTTATGTTTCAATAAACAAGTCAACTATTTCACTCATATTGTGACTGTGTTTCTTATTATCTTGTTCCACTGGTTTATCAAATGCATGTCAAGACGGCACTATCTGACAAAAAGGCCCCCCAATTGGTTCAATTTTTGTCATGGGAAACAAAGTGTTAGTGCTGTTGCTTGTAATTTCCTGTTGACAGATGAGCCAGGCCCAGCTGATTCTGAACCACAGTGAGTTTAGTGTGGAGTCCCGCTATCATCACCTACTGGTCTGACACAATTGATTCAATGGCTCCTAAAGCTGGCTATTAGACTTTCTGCCTGCCTATCTATGCACAATCTGGGATCAGTCTTAACAATGACAAATTACTCCATTGAGGGTTTTACTGGAGCTGGTCAGTTTTGTGAGTAGAGCTTAAAAAAAAGCAACAAAGAGAGCTGGCTGCCGGAACTTTTTGATGTACACTGTGAAAATATATAAGCACTTCACCTTAAATTGTGCAGCAAGATTATAATCTCACTGATTATATGGTCAGAGCCACTAAGAAGGCCTGGGCTACACCAGATATCGGTTGTCTGTAGGGGTTAACAGTGAACAAATAGCTCAAGGCATCTGGCCTGGCTGTGTGTGCTGTCTCCAGACAATCTAATCACATACATGGTCTGTGTATGCTAATTTCATAACTCATACATAACACATGGGTCTGTGGCTGGTCTGAAATTTAGTTAAATACTTTGTGTACGTAGAATCATTTCCCTACTGATAGATTAAGTCAGGCTTTATCATGCTGCAGGTAACAGGGCTATTTAGTGTGTGTGCGTGTATGTGTGTGTGTGAGAGAGAGAGAGAGAGAGACAGAGAGAGGCGATCAAACAGACAGATGCAGCTCCTTTTATATCAAAGTAAGGTAAGCAGTGACAAAAAATTCCAAAAGAAAAGCAAGAACAGATGTCTGTGTGGCCCAGGCCTGCTGAAAGCTGGTAGAAGTTGAAAAATAACAAACATCTCTAGGGCATAAAGGGTTGTGACACATCTTAGATGGAAGGCACAATTCAACAGCTTCTCCGTAGTCATCCTACTCATAAATCAGGTTTAATTAACCCTAACACTAACCAAAAGACTGAAACTGATTCAGATTCAATCGTAATCATCTTTCCTGCAGTTGGTGAAAACCTCAGTGCAGGCATTAAGTGACTTGTCAAAACCACTGGCATAACTCTGGGTCAGGCTCATGAGGTACACATACAAACATGGAATGATGGAGAAACCTGAAAACTTTTTAAGACTTTCATATTTCTCTGTAATAAATAAAACTGTGACATCTAAAATGTTTTCTACATTTACATTTGTTGGCAAGTTGTATAAGTATATTGTATAGTTTAAGCTTGAGGCCTATACCTTATCCATGAATAGTCAATCACTAGTATTGGCTGCTCTGGGGAGTTTTAAAGTTGTCATAGCAACCAATAACCCAGACAACTCTTGAAATGATCAAGTATATTGTCGGTGACAAATCAAAATCTGTAGTGTCTCCTAATATAGCAGAGATTGAGAACTCCATTCAGTCAAAGATAGTCAACAATAGCTAAGAAAAATGAATAAATAAATAATTCATGTGTCCTCCTGACCTCACTTTACAGGATTTCTGAGTGATGAAATCCTCAAAATTCAAAGTTGCAAAATGTGAAGTTGCTCTATTGCAGCTTTAATTTGTCATCATTTATCATAACGCCTACAGACGCATGGTTTTTATTCACAGCTACCTAGCAACTGGACAACTGTGAAATAGTTCCCTGATCACAAACAGTACTTGTCAAATCCCCTGTTAGTGATGGATGTGCCATGTCACAGTCTGCAGCAGGAGGACTAACAGAGTCAAAACAGCCAACGGCAGTAATGCAGCTTCTTAAGCCAACGCGAGCACTTTGATACATAGGCGACACATGAGATTTGCTTATCTTTTAAGCTAGGACTGCTTTGGAAAATCTTTTGGAAAAAATCAAATAACATTTAGTCAGATGGGCTAACTAAGCCAGTGAATTCAAGTTCATCTGCCAGACTTCAATCCCATGCAAATTTGCCTGGAAAAAAACTTTTAAACCCAAACATTCAGAGATCCAGACAGATACAGGGGGAGTGAAATCCAGCTGTCAAGGTCTAAACACACACAGGCTGGGACTTTTTAATTATGTGTCTCTATTTTGCTCACTTCGCCTTTGAAGGACTTAATCCGCACAGTAACTGAGCCTTGATATTGCAAAGGAGAAATCCACCCCAAAACAGAATTCATGTGTTTGAAGACCATCAATCTCTTAGTTTTAAATAGCATTTTAGGATGGTTAAGGTCCTTTTTACATAAAGCTTCAGCTTTGATGATAACAGATTCAAACTCTGAATCCATTCTGATTTAAAGGGAGCATTCAACCTAAAACAGACTTCAGTTGCTATTTCAACACTGACACACATTAACATAAAAAATCAGAGTCCACATTTTGACCACACAACTGATTAAACCCCAAACCCAAAGTTTATTTGTCCATATACAACAAGAATATATTCACATAAATGCTTGAAGACTCATCTTTACATAGAAAAGTATATTTTTTACAATATTCATATCTCACTGTACTTGAAAATACATTTGACCTAAATGTGAGCAAATATTGCATTTGCACTATGTTCGACACGTCCTCTCCATTTGTCACATTCTTCTGCAGATGCTGTTTTCTGCTGTTTCTGCTGTCCCATTTCCTGATGGGATCGCAAAGTTTCATCCAACATAAACAACGTAAACCAAACTTTCGCAGCACCAAACACATGTAAACCATGTTTACACAGAGTAAGCCACAAATACTGCAATTTCGGACATGTTGTTAGGGAAAAATTGACCTTCAACCACAATTCAAGTGCTACAATCACAGACCCTTCAGTCTGGATTTGGTTTAGGATGGATATTCCCTTTTAACTTTGACACTAATTGATTCAAACACCACAAGGTAACAGAATCCACATCTAAAACCATGACACTAATGCAAATGGACCAATCCAACAAACCAAATCCACATCTTTTGTTCTGCACCGCAAAATCCAGGAAAAATTACACACCGGTCCCATGATGCAACTGTCATTCCGGGATTGGAGATGGAGTGATGGGAAAAATACAGCATCAGAATAATTTTCAAGACATTTCCAGACCATTGTTGGCCACATGCACAGACATTCTCAAACTCAAAAGCCCTATGTCATTGCAATTTTACATGCTGTAGTGCCACTTCAGAAAACAAAAATTGAGAGGTAATACAATTATGTTGTTTTTAGTATTTTATGGCTGTGGATCATTTACTGAGGTCTGGAAAGTGTTCCTTGAGGGAATAAAGTTTTGCTTATGATTTTGTAATTATTTGCAGGACCATCACAGGACCATCCAAAGGCTTCTGTGTAATTTTATTCATTTATCCAATGTTTTGACTGAAAGAAAACTTGTGTACATGTAGGCTGTCTGTGATTGACAGTTTTGGATTGGACATGTATGCTAGCCAATCATAGCAGACATCTATAAGAAATGTATAGTGAAGGGCTAATATATCACTATGCTAATACTGCTTTGTCATTCTCACTTGAGAAAACAGGCAGATTGGGTTCCAAAACAGTGCTAACCAGAAATTGTTTTGAAATGTCAGCAGCTTTCGGAGTAATTGTTGAGGTATTCGTCATCCTATCAACAGATATTACGATCATAGGGTGCTATAGAACAGTATAAACCGTATGTACTGCTCCATTATGGCTATCTGTCACTTTAAGACACAGGCAAATAAATTCATGGCCAAGTAGTTCTTTATACACTTGAACTTAAAAGGGAAGAAGGTCACAGCTTCATGACAGGTCCAAACCTAATGCTTTAGTTGTGGCAGTGCTGAAGTGTAATTGACTGGCAAGAGGAAGGCTCTGTGGTTCGTCTTTTACATTCATCCAACATTCTTGATTCTTGCTGCAAAAACAGCTGACCATTTTTGGGACAAATTAAGTTGCATCCTGAACCATTTAACCTGCACAAACCAATGCTACACTTTTTTGCTGTATTAGGAAAGACTTTGGGCCCTCTTTTCGTACGGACGCATGGTGCAAAGTGCGCCGTGATGACAGGCACAGCACACCTAGGTTGTTATTTTTATCACTTAAATTGGTGAAGGCGAATCCAACTACACGTCTCTGAACCCACAGAAATCTGGTTTATGTGTTATGCTTGTCTGTTTTACTTCAATTTGAATCACTCATGATGGAAAGTGCTGTGGGTCATGGCCCTTTGTGTAAAAGCTTCTTTCTCAGTTATGGTCTGTTCATATTGCAGTAATGTAGTGTTCAGTCTCCTTATTTAGCTTTATCTTGTGCCTCTCAATTGGTTTGTGAATTACCCAGCTGTAAAAAACTCTTGTGGTATGGAAGCCTAAAGTACGCAAATTTATATGGCTGCAGTTTATTTTATACACAAGACTAAAATGGAATATTGGCAGGTTACAACAACTGCAGAATACTATTTACACATATTTTGAGAAAAGAGATTATTACAAAGACATAATAAATGACTTCACAGCTTTTTTGACGTGGGAATAAACACCAAAAGTGCAGCGTGGGTGTATTTTTCCTTTTTCAAAATTCAGAGCTGGGAAAATGAGAATTACTCACAAAACGGCGTCAGTGACAAAGCAGGAAATGAAACTGATAAAATGACGACAGCCAGACTCTGTAAACATCTCCGGGACACACACGTGTGTGTGTGTCTGTGTGTGTGTGTGTGTGTGTGTGTGTGTGTGTGTCTGTGTGTGTGTGTGTGTGTATAATGTCGTATTAACAGCAGGTGAGAGATCATAAATACAACTGATACAAAAATATATTCATCAGTATAAAAAGATTAAAAAAAAAAAAACTTCACAGTAGTGAAAAACCTCTAATTTTTCTCCTCTCTCAATTTCCCCTCGTCTGCCCCAGATCCATAGAGAGTTTGACCAGGTTGTAGTGTGTCGCTGCCAAAATCATGTATATAAAGACCATGATGCCAGCTGCCATAGAAATACTAGTTCCTCAGTAATGGCTGTGGGTATATTTGTCAATATACTGGGCTGAAAATATCCTTAAATCAAAGTGGGATATCAGTCTGTCAGTGGCATCCTGTTCTAATATGACAGTTTGTTTGATTACATATTTTTTAAGGTCCCACTTTCTGCTGTAGTATTTAACCTGAATTGATTCTAATGTAACATTTTGGTCTGATTCCGCACAATTATTTATAAATTCTCTCATTATTATTATTAACATTATTATTGTTGTTGTTGTTGTTGTTGTTGTTGTTGTTGATGATAATAATAATAATAATAATTAGTATTATTATCATCTTGGGCTTCAACAGAAGGTTTTACTGTCTTATGGTCGAAATGCTGAAGCTTTTCCACCTGGCCAGTGTTGTGTTGAAAATCAATACAACATATGCTCTATTTGCAGTTTCAAATAAAAAATAATGTTACTGGCCTTCAAAAAATAAAAACAATATTGATAAAAGCCAAATCACAAAGTAGGAAGTATTGTGGGACAGCAAAAGAACTCATTACCAACTAATAGGGATATTGTGTCTAATAAAAAAATCTCAACCTTGAAAGCTGGAGACACTTTCGATCAGTGGCTTTGGCCTGAACCCTATTTCCTCCCATCAGCTGTGTTTTTTTTATTCTTTATTTTTCAGAGCTCAGAGTGTAGTGGAGGAGTGGACGGGCTGGAGGAGGAATCTCTCTCCACTCGTCTGTCACCACTCTCAATACCTCCTTCCCTGCGCCGCCTCGTCCCGTCGTCCTTGTCCTCCTCCTCCTCTGCGTTCTTCTCCTTGGACTTTGGCGTTCGCTGCTGGGCGTAGCCGGGAACTTCCTGGTCCATGACTGACAGGAAGTCGTAGAACGGGACCACAGGGGTCCAACGATCCTCGTCCATCATTCCTACCGAGCCAGACAGACACAGGGAGAGACAGGCGATTACAAAGTAAAATCTGATACAGGATGAAACCGATGTATTAGCTGAAATTGGCCTTGGTCTTCCTTCATCGCACCCTATCTGAAGGCTGTGACGTTAAAATCACGTAAGATCTATTAGTTCCCAGCACATCCTGGGAATCTCAAAAGCATGAATGTTCAACAAGTTTAAGTTACCTCACAACAAATATAATTCCAGCAAGTGAGTTTCGTCTGATGTTGTTTGGTTTCGCATCAAAATGTAGAACCAGGAAGTAAAGTCTCAACTACAGGGGGCTTAAAAAGATCCCTAAAAGTATCCGCTTTCTCCACGGAGAATGTAGAGAATGTGCTGGATGACAATGATCGGTCGTGGTGTTCTGGACAGACGGAGACGAATCCCAACGAGATCTGTGCCTTATCCAGACCCTTACCCTTACAAACAAAGGTCAAACCACCAGGTTCAGAGGTTGAAGGTTGATGACTTCGGACAGTTGTGGTTTAAAGCCAAAAATTACCTGAACAATCATCACCATTATTTAACGGCCATTACACATGCAGCCCCTTATCTCAGAACCTCTTACACAAACCTTTCAAATCCTTTAGACAAGCAAAGCAGAGGAATGCTGTGAACTGGACTCTGTCACTGTTGTTCAGCTAGTTAGTTTGAAAGTAAAAGCACCATTGCATAATACTGTAATATGGGTGACTTATCCTTTTAATCACAGTTCACTGGAACAAAAAGGCACTAATATTATCAGAAAGCCTGGTTTCATTTCCCTGAGAGTGTAAAATTCCATGGTTGGAAATTCCCACTGTTACATATTCCTAGATAACTATAAAGTCTATTTTATAATTTCTTTAACAGTATTTTACCTCACTCATTTTCCATATGAAGTCGTTAAAGTCTGTCTATGCTCACAAAGTCCAGCAGCACACAGCCTGCTCCATACATTACTGCAATAACGAACATATTTTCCATCATAGGGTCCACCAACTGCCTCGCCTTTAGCCTTTAGACTGGTAAATGTTAATGAAATCAGCTTTTAATGACATTCACTTAGACTGTTCCTCTGTCTGTAAAGGATTGGATTTCAAAGGACTCTTCAATTAGCCTTGAGCTTTCTCTGTTTATCTAATTCGATCCCTTAGCCTAAGAGGTCTCAGAGCATCATGCTGTCTTATCTTCCAATGAGTCCAACAGTAGAATGAGCTTCAGTTCCTTGATCAAACATTACAAACAACCAAAAATAAGGGTGCATAGATCAGGCTCTTACATTGCTGTGACTTCAGAACCATGTTAAAATACGATTTGTATCAGAATATCTAGGAACAGTGATGAAAATGCACATGGTAGACACTGTGATGGAATGTGATGACATATGTCCAGAGGTGGATGGATCTCACCCAGGCGGAAAAGCAACCCGTTACAATGTGTTCACATCTGTGGGAGAGTATCAGTCCTGCAAGAAGAACTGGCATCTCCTCAGGTAGAAACATAATCCCCACAGGTAGGAAAAATGATAGAATTAGAGGCAGCATACTTGCAGTATAAATGACATCTTCTCAGAGAGAAACATCATCCCCATGGGTTAAAAAATATTGCTGGTGTGGGTCGAAATATCGTCACCACCAGGAGGAATATAATCACTGTGGATAGCATGATCATCATCATCATCACTGTGCAGGTGCAAATGTTATCCCTGCTGGTAGAAACATCATAACTGCAGGAAAAAGTTTGTCCCTGCAGATAGAAACGTCGTCCCTGTGGGTAGAAACATAATGACTGTTGGTAGAAGCATCATCCTTGCGGGTAGAAACTTCATCTCGGTGGACAGAGACGTCATCCCTGCAGAAAGAATCATCAGGCAGGTAGAAACATCGTCCCAGTGGTTTGAGCCATCAGCCCAGCAGGTAGAAATGTCAAACTTGGAGGTAAAAACTTTTTAATCAGTGGGTAGAAATACCACCCCTGCAGGTAGACACATCATCTCTGTGAGTAGATTAGCACAGAAACAAGTGTCTTCCCGTAGCGTAGAAGTGTGTGGGTGGAAGTCTCATCCCTACAGGCAGAAATGTCATTCCAACAAGGGGAAACATCGTTCCCAAGGTAAGAACATTGTTGATGGTAGAAAAATCAGTTGCCACAGGTGGGCACATCATCCCACATAAACACTGGGTGCAAATGCAAGGGTACAGATCACATTTTAATACCAGCTTTAAATGGTATGTGAGTGCTGGGAAAACTGGGGGAAAAAAGGATAAAATTTTAAATGAAGCTAGATTTTATTCATAAAAATGAATTAGAGTAAGTAAACAAGGGAAAGGATTTATTCAGGAGAAGGTAAAGAGAGGCATTTCTAGAAAAGATGAATTTTCGGCCAGTGATGATAAACAGTGATTTTGCTGTTGTGCCTGGAAATGTAAGGGTTACTCCAACATTAGGAATCCAATAGGACATCTTTATCAAGTCCCCTGGGTGGGTTCCCCAGAACTACAAGTTGTCATCTGTTATGTGTAATGTTAGTTTGTTCATGTCCCTTGTTTTCATTTACTGATTCACCCTGTGAAACATTTTATGACACTTTTTAAAAATACAATTCATGTTGACCTCCTTTTAATGGTCTGCTTTCTCTTTCCATTGCTGGCGATTACATCAGTTTGGTATATTTATTCTCTTGTTCCTTATCAGCTGTATTGTCAGAGGTGCTAGATGAATTAAGAGTATTATTAGATTATATAAACCCAGCAAGGTGACAGCAGTGACAGCAGCACAACAGGAGAGACTGAATGCAACCATTGTTAGGAGGCAGAACATCTAGAGACGGCTTCTGAATTGTTGTTATTAGAAGTATTGATGACAATGTGCAGTTCTAAAGCACACATTTTTAATGGTTACTTTTGTGTGAAAAATAACCCATAGAGGTCAGACCCTCATAGGAGGCCTGTTCTATTCCACTCTCCTCTATGGCATGGCATTTAATTCTCTTAACTCGGCCCTCTCTGCTGTCCTGAACTCCCTCCTGCTTACCTGCAGGTGGTTCGCTCCCCTCCTCAATCCTCTGCAGCCACTGCAGGACAGAGCGCGCCGCTATGGGGGTGTTGGAGGGGAAGTGGTAGATTTCCCCTCCGGAAGGCAGATGGGTGAGGACTAGAGCAGGAAGGGGGGGCAGAGAGCCCAGGTATGATTCCAGGACAGAGATACCAGCTGGAGTTCGGCCACTGGAAATACAAGAAAATCAAAAATTATAAATGTTGAATGAAGAAAACAACATAAGGTGAGAGGGAAGGAGAGGCGAATAGATGAATACTATCTATGCCAAAGGATCTGGAAAGAAGTGAGGGAGTGATTCAAAAAGTGACTGAACAGACAGATTGGTGTAAAGACCAAAATACATACAGGTGGATCCAGCAGGCCAGGTATCTCTCAGTCCTGCCCCCTCCGTTCTCCACCACTCCTCTCATCTCTTCCACCACCGCCTCGTTCTCCCTCCTCCCCCGCTCGTCCTCCTCTTCTCCCACAAAGAGGAGGAGGAGGGCTTTGCCCAGGGAGAGGAAGGACGGCAGGTTTTCCACCGTCAGCTCAGGCTGGAGGGAGAGAGAAAGAGAGGGGGATGAGGGGAGAGAGAGATGAGGGAAAGGGAGAGGATAGAGAGAAAGAAGAAGACAGAAAAGTTTGGGAAAAGTGCAAAATCCGAGTTAAAATTTCCATCAGAGCTCCATAATAATGTGTGCAAATTAAAGCCATGTTCACCCCATTCTGGTATGTTTTGTTTTTGTTTTTTAGCAGTAACCATTAAAATTTAAATTGCAGCAGGGAGCTGCTGCAAAGCAGATGGAAAGTAGCCACTTTGGAAAGGATTTCATGTGCTGTCTCTTTGGGCTGAGAGCAGCGACTTCTGAACTTGAGGGAAACTCGACTTTTAAGAGGACAGGAGCTGGTCTGGACCACCAATCACATGGAAGGAGACAGGATTTGATGCTGTATGTAGGCAGCTGACAGTTCAACAACAACCAACATGTAAGACATTGGTACAGTGCTCACTGGCTGTGTTGTGGAGTTTCTGTTAGACGTCTGCGTCTACTGCAGCTTCTACTAACTGAAACAAACCTGCTTTTCACCTTCAGCACTTCCATCCAAAAAGAGATGGTGAGAATAAAAGAAAACCACAGTCTAGAGTCTGTATTCATCTGCTGGTTCCATGTTGTTTACTTCAGCAAATATGAACTCTATCTTCTATAAGGGCAGATTCATGTGGCCGTGCAGTGGGGAAACTCTGCCCAAACTTACTGTAAATCCACATGTGGTGCTCGTTATCTGTGACATGCCATGAACTGATTCCATATTGTGCCGCCAGTAAACTTCCAGGAAGTTACGCCCCCACCATTTATACTGCTGTTATCCATAATGACATTTACATACTGACAGTATTCCAGATGACGGCATAAACTGATGTAAGACACCTTGGTGACTTTATTTATTATTATTTGTCAGAGAAATGCAGAGAAAAAGTTTCAATATTGACACTTCAGCTAAGCAAAATGTAAACTTTGCATTTTTGTATTTCTCATTGGAACCATAATGATAAGCTAAACCAAGTGTGCACACATATAAACTGAGCCAAAGACAGAGTCACATGCACACACACACACACACACACACACTGAGTCAGGCTTACCAGTGTGTGTAGCAGTGCAGTGTTGATGTGTGTCAGCAGCTCGTCAGCAGAGGAGGACAGAGGCAGCGGCGAGGGGCGTGTGTGTGTCCTCCAAGATGGAAACACCAGCACAACAGGTAGGTCCACAGTGTGGTCTGCGGCCCTGCATATACACACACACACACACACACCTGGAATCTTCTTGGCCCAGCTGATCATGTGAACCAGTTCCTTATCAGCCAGGTTGGTGAGTGACATCATGACGTTTGCTTCAGTCAGCGGCC
>OMLF01010517.1:15352-26431 GCA_900302615.1 Holocentrus rufus
TGGGGGGTCTGGAGGTGGGGGGGCTGAGGGGGCTGCACTGAGGAGGGGTCTTCATACACCTCAGACTGTGGTACAGAGACACATTCAGTGGCTACAAACATTGTTCATTGCATTTCAGTAGTGAATTGCTCTTATTTTCCTTTCTTGTGAGGACGTGTCATCACACAGCCTGTCAGTCCATCCCAACAGGAACTTAGGGTTTAGGGTTTTGGTTACTCCGTCATCTACAGCTGATATTGATTTCCCACAGAAAAAATAAACTACCGCCCCTCCCTCATCTCTATAAAGAAGCTAAAAGGATGAACTGTCAGTGCCCTCTCTGTTCTCTTTCTCTTTTACGAGGGAAGTCGATGAAAAAATCGGGGAAAAAAACAACCGTAAAGTTTTCTCAGACGGTTGAGACACAGTTTAGTCGAGTCAGACACCATCAGCTACTTGGCAGTGCTCATCATCAGCCACTGCCGAATGTTAGTGTTTGAATAACCGGGTGATAGAACACTGCCAAATTAAACTTATTAAACACTAAACATGGACTGAATGCTTAAACTGCTGCATAAACTATGAAACCTTTTAGATTTGATGTCAAAACAAACACTGACACACAGTGGATATTGAGGATTCTCAGCATGGAAAAGGTTGAGATCTTCTTGCATGGATAATAATATTTGTATTCCTCTGTTTACCACGAGCGGAGCCTCCATGAGCTGCAGGAAGGAGTAGAGGCCGAGGGTGGACAGGGGCTTCCTCATTGGGGTCAAAGGGCAGCGGTCAGAAGTCATCAGGGTCATGAAGCCCCTGTGAACCCGACAGTGAAGGAACCAGACGCCAGACGAGCGAGAGGACGAGCTGACACTGTACGAGAGAGAGAGACAGAGACAGGGTGAGACAGTCATTAAGGTCACAAACCCTCTGTGACCCTGCAAAGAGCCAGAGACTGGATTAACAGTAAATTAACAGTTAATCTTGGTGGTGGTTTGTGGACCGCAGGAAGACTAACGGACACTGAAGTATCAGATCTTAATAAAGAGTTAAAAACAGAGAATAAAGAATGGGCATGAACAGGCACAGACAGGACTAGAAAATATTGTTCACCTCAACTCTCAGGAGGGAAATTATACTTGGGATTTGTTGATGGCTCCTGATTTCTCTAACTTTCTGATGTCTGACATCACCAACAAAAAATATCGTAAACATCTTAAATTCTGTAAGACTTCCAAGAATAGGATAGAATAGAATAGAATAGAATAGAATAGAATGTACCCTAAGTGTTCCAGAATTGGCCCTCCAGTTGTGAGGATGAACTGATATTTGGCTCCATACACAAACACCGTCTCCATCAGCGCCCTGTGCTCTGAGCAAAGCAAATCAGAGCAAACAACACAATTCATCAATCAGCTGAGCCATCAGACAAACTCTCAGCCACCATCAGCCTCCGACGCTGCAGACAGTGAGATGAATGAGTCAATCAGCTTGTCAGTGCATCAGCCACACATTGTCCACTGATAACCTAATCAACACAATCTGTCAACAACCAGTGTAGTGTTGATCAACTCCACATTAAATAACCAAACAATTTGCATTTATGCGTCCATCATGTTGGGTGTGGTGACTGCACCAGATCTGTTTTGATAAAACTGTAATATGTTTTATATATAAGCAAACCAATGTATTGATGTGATCATACTCTACCAATATCAAAAAATACCTTTCCTCTCACTTTCTTCTTCATCCCTTACTTCCCCTCTATCTATCTCTCCTCCATCCATCCACACCTTGTGTTCCCAGCATCTGGACGTATCCCAGCACCATGTCCGTCTTCCCCCTGGCCGTCCTCTCCAAGGCCTGGAGGTCTGCATCCGACTGCACGTACCTCACCTCGTCAAACAGGATGGCACTGGAGGAGACATGGAGAGAGAGACGAGAGCGCTGATTCCATCTCAGCATCAAGGAAAGACCACTGAATTTCAGACTGACAAAAACCATGGGTAAGAACCTGAGGCAATTTAATTCAGGTAACTGCCAAATTAAGAGATGTAATGTATTTTTCAGCCCTTCTTTCCCACACAACTCTGAACATAAGTCTAGGAGAAGCAGTGAACAATTGGGAGTGTTTACTTACAACAGGACATGAGAGACTATGGCATTGACGTCAAACACGGTGTCCACCTCAAAACTCTTCAACACCTCACCGCTCCTGAGAGAGGACAGGAAGTCTGAATCACACTCTACCTTACTGATTAACACTTAATGCTGATCTGACTTCTTTATTTACTTGCCAAGGAGTCCTGGTTCCCATAGAACAAGACAATAACTTTAAAGCATACTGTTACATTCCATCCCAAATGTTTTTCAATGGACATGATCACACTCTTGACTACTTCTTACACCCAAGGCACTTCTCTCAGTCAGAAGAGGTCAGAAATGAGTTAAAGTTATAGATGTTTCTCAACTGGTGGAGACAAAACTTAGTCCAGATTTATGCAACAGACTCCTTGAAAAAAATCTTCACAATTCAGTCTAGAAGACATACTGTGGTGCATTACAACTATTTAGATAATGACACTTTTTTATATATTTGAATTGAGGTATTCAGCAGACCTGAAGAGATAGGCTTTCTTCATTAACTTCTCTCCTGTGCAGAATTTGGCCACCAGCTGTCTACTGCAGTTTACCTGGAGAGATGATGTAAGAGGCACTGAAGTTTAAACCGATCTGTCCGTCCCAAACAGCAGTTCATTCATTCATCCATCCCTCAACTCACTCATTCATAGAGTTCATACACTGCATGGAACCAATGAACAAGACAACAAGGGAATAAGAGTCATTCATTCGTTTAGGTATCCATCAAATCATGTATTCTAGTGGTTCTCAAACTGGGGGTCGGGACCGCCCAGGGAGATGTGAGATGATTCTGGGGGGGTCGCAAGATGATTATGACATAGGAAAACACGTTTTTACTACACAAAAGTATTATCAGCTTCATTTTTGCATGTCTTTTCTCCATTTTTTGATTATTTTCCTGTGTAATACTACGTAATTTTTAAATTTGAGGCCTCCTTTGTTAAGTAAATAAATCAAACAACCTTAAAATGGAGCTGCTCTCCAGTTGGACTGATCAGTGCTCTGCATACACAGCCTGTGAGGGGGGTTGCGAGTTGCTGCGTTTTAAGGGGTCACGAGTGAAAAGTTTGAGAACCACCGATGTATTCTTATGTTCTTTTTATGTTCATTTTTTCATTCCATCCCTCTTTCTTTGATCTGTCCTTTCATTTATCCATCTACATTGTATCAAAGTTCAACACACCCCCTTCAAATTTTAGAGATTTTATTGCGTTGCACCATGAAATGGAAAACCCATTACATCACACTTAATTTGTTCACTTTGATTTCATCTTTCCCAAACTGATTTTCTGCTCTTATCAAAGCAAAAAGTGTGAGCATTACTTGAAGGGTACAACAAAGATGTTTGATGTTTCCATTTTAAGAAATGGGCAGCCTTTTGATTTGACTTTGATTGTGCTGTCCTGTGTGTCCATGCTTGGTTTAATGGGTTTTCAGTTAAGGCTTCAACTGTTCACACACATTTCTACAGAGCGAATCCCTCTTGTGATTAGAAGGTGACATTTCCTGACCCCTGGCTCTAAGACGCCTTTAATTACCGTGGCAACCAATATCCCATAATCGTGCAGAGCTTCAGCAGACTTCTCCAGCTGGACTAAGAAGAGGGAGATGGTGGGAGAGGCTAGAAAGAGAGACGGGGGAGGGGGATGGAGAGAAAAAGTGTTATCATTGATCTGTGGGTTAAGGTGATGTAAGTATCGATCCAAACTTTGATGTGAACCAAAGTCGCGCGCTCAGGCTGAGCTCCTATCTGCTGCGTTTCACCATGACAAGCCAGCGGATCACTTGAAGAAATTGCAGAGACAAGGGGGGCTGTGATCATTGAGAAATTGATTGGAATGAGGCCTGACAAAGCACCGGATCATTGCAAAAGAGATCCCTGCAAATTACACTGAAGCAAATTCCAGAATCTTAATAGATCAATACTGACTGACCTGGTGTCTCAATATACAATGGTGAAGGCAGGGTGTGGGCATTACAGTTGCAACTCTACAAACTGTCTAAATTCTTAACAAGATCCCCCCTATCTCGCTCTGCAGCTCTTCTGCTGTTTTGCAGAGATATCAGAAAGTTGGAAGTTTGAACGTCTGACTAATAAAAATGCAGTGGAATGGCATTTCAAGTCAGAATTTCAAGAGGCAAACACGAGGCAGCATTACTTTAAACATGTTGCAAGTCTTCAAAATGCACTCAGGTTTGATTCTCAACATTTAATGATCAAATTTGTTAGACGACTTGTGTGGTAAATACCTAAATATAAATGTAAAATGTGAATTTGCACTTAAAGTGTCCGTGCTCTGAAATCTAAGCCAGCTAATGTTGCTAAATGTCACTTGACATAACATTAGCTGTGGCATGGAGAACAATATGTTACACTGAGCAAATGAACTCACACAGGCATCCACGTTTTGTTTTTAACAAGCTGGACGACTGGAACATACAGAGGTTGTACAAATGTATTTTAAGTTTTGAGGATCTTATTGTTGTGTTTTTGTATTTTTTATCTTGGATTTTTATTCTCTTGGTATTTTTATCCTACCTTGGTAAGCCAATTGTGCTCTACACTTGAACGATGCTGTATAAATAAACTTATTATATTGTTATAATGAAGACCAACAGGGTGGAATCCTTCAACTGTGATTTTGAATGCTACACAGCATGATTCTGTTTCTTTACTCAACAGTTCTCTCTTAAATGAATATTGCAATTCCATCTTGACTTTTTAACTCCTTGTTTGCTTGTAGATTTTGGTGTTGTATGAATTCTAGCTCATCCTACTGTTACACTCATTTTAAGTCACCCTGAATGTAAATGTACCTACAAACATATTGCATTCCTATTACTGGTAAAATTATAGTATTTCCATCACAAAATGGGAAAAAACTCAATGAAAAAGTATTTTGTTGCTTATGTTTTTAGTGGCACGACTGAGTCTGAGCAGCTCACCTTGATGCCCGAAGTAGACAAAGATCGTCTTCCCAGAATTCAATTTCTCACTAAATCCCTCAGCCGTGTATTCAATTAGGTTCGATGTGTTTGCCGTCACTGAGCATCCTCCTGGGCTCAGCCAAAGCAGGAGAACAGCAGCGCACAGCCACGTCATGGCCAAGGATTGTGTCTTTGCTCGAAGGCAGGTATACTGTTGTGCTCCCTGTGCAGAGAACATCTTCTGTTATTAAACTTGGATGTACGAATGCATGGCCAGGACATCACAATACGGCAAGAAAGCAGGGGAGGACAGATGGAAAAGCAGCTTGCGATGAATGTTACACCTTCAAACTGTGCAGAAAGGTATATTAGATGCAAGCTAAACAAGGTGCATAAGGATGAAAGGGAGGCAACAGTATTGTGCTGTATTTTGCACCTGGTCACAACTAGCATGCTCCGTAGATGGCAGCTTTTTCATATATTGATTTTAAACTGTTCTCACACTCCAGCTTTTACTGAAGGGAGGAGCATTATAGCAAGCTACTCTTACATTTTTACCATTATTTCATCTGAGGACAGAAGAGAGAGAGTGATGGAGGACTCATTTCAAGTTTACCTCACCCACCTACAATATTAGCAGGTGTTCACTTATGTATGACATCACAGTGTATAGAGCTTTTTCGCAGCAGGCATTTTTATATAAATAGTGGGTAAACACAGGTGTTACAAATCACATTAATTAAGGTTCTGTTCTATTTAGGCACAGAACCTCAATTAATGTCATTAGGAACACCTGTGCTACCTACTATGTATGTCGAAACGGCTGCTGTGAAAAAGGTCTATAGCAACTTACAGCTTTACATTTATTTATTTATTGGCTTATTTGTTCATCTATTTGTTGGACATGAAACTGTTTGGGAGCCCATGAGCTAAGAGCAAGAGAGCTAACGTTATTAGTGATAAAACAAAAAAAATAGCAGCGTTACCTGGCCGAGATAAGATGCAACTTCTCCCTCGGGTGCAATTAATTAACAACCCAAGTTCAACCAGTCGCAAATGATGAATACAGGCAAAAAACAAGACTTGCTATTTCAAAACCCACTGACTGTGTATCCCAAGAGTCTAAAACTTCTCGAGGGATACAAAAAAACGCAGCATTTTGTGTACGAGCATCAACATTACGTTTTATAGCCTGAGGTAACAGTTGACTTGTTAGCTAACGTTATCTTGATAATGTCCATACGTTTCAATGGTTTTGCGTTAGCTAAGACTCCTGTATTCAAAAGCTACATGTCGGCATATTTTCCCCAGCATGTGCGCCACAGACATGGCTAGTTTACAAGGGTTATTAGGATATATCGCGTGAAAAAAATAGGACACAAGGGAAAGATGCTTGCTTGTTTAGTGAGCCAGTGTCAAGCTACCACAGTTAGCATAGACAACTTCCTGCCGTAGTGTTGAAATAAAACCCATATTGGCGAGTATGTTTTGAACGTTTTTGAGAGATACGTCGTGATGGAGAGAAAATGGAGGAATGTGTGTGTAAACTCACATATGAATATTGTATTTTTATCTCATAAGTCGTTGCTCTATCTACCCAAATACTTATTTGTCTATTTTTAAGTGTCAAATCTTACCCTTTGTTTTGAAGGCAAGACCGCCACAATTTCGGTTATTTCTCGCTAACTTCACACAGCTTTCTGAAATTTTGTTTTGATGTTTCTCTTCCTGCGACACAAGCCCACGTGCTCTGAAAAGCCAATCAGATGAAGGGATTTTTTGACTGTACTTAATAACCAATTATGTGAAACTAAGGGGCGGGTGCTTCTACAGCTGACATCATCACAAGCCAATCGAGGGAGAGAGATGTGGAGGCTGGTCGGCGCGGAAGTCCAATGAGGTGGCATCTCGGGTAAGTGGGCGTAAACACGTCGTTCACCGTGGAGACTCGATAGGAAACTGGATGGAATCTGTGGATCCGGAGCGAGGCGCTCTCGTGCGAGAATGAGTGCGACGTTGGGCCAAGATGGCGCCCTTCGGAGAGCTAGTTTCCGTATTATTGGAGAGCAAGGGGGCGGGTCTAAAACTGCATCACAGCTGATCTGGAGCCCCCCGCCCCCCTAAGTTGTTTTTTTTGCAGAGAGGAGCTTTGCAGAGATTCACAGGGGTACCTCTCTCTTTTTCTTTCTCCCTCTCTTGTTTGTCTTGTTTTTAGCCCAGCGTGTTTTTTTAAAACCTCCCTCTTTCTCCAGCCAAACCTCGGATCTAAATCCCAGCGCTGTTAACTATGCCACTTCTTTTTAGAATAAACTGTTTTTATCGCATTTTCCACAGGAATATGCTCCTCTTTTTCCCTCACCCACGGTGAAATTAACCCAAGTTTGACCTAATTTCAGTGTTTTGTGTTCTTTTTTTACATCCGTGTGTCAGTCTGAGCAAGTCGATGGAGATGTTTTCGGCAGAAAATGAGGTCAATTCCCGTTTGTTTACCTCGGAGTCCCCAGGAGCTGCGATCTCCCCAACACTGGAGCTCAGTCTGACTATCATCTACACCGTCCTCTACTCTTTCCTGTTTATCTTCGTCTACCTGCAGCTCTGGCTCATTTTGCACTACGGACACAAGCGCTTCAGCTACCAGAGTGTGTTTCTGTTCCTGTGCCTGCTGTGGGCAGCGCTGAGGACAACACTCTTCTCGTTTTACTTTAAAAATGTGGTGCAGGCCAACCAGCTGCAGCCTCTGGCCTACTGGCTGCTCTACTGCTGCCCCGTCTGCCTGCAGTTCTTCACTCTCTGCCTGCTCAACCTCTACTTCACACAGGTAAGACAGCTCTATGTGTGTGTGTGTGTGTGTGTGTGTGTGTGTGTGTGTGTGTGCGCGTGTGTGTGCGTGTGCGTGTGTGTGAGTGATAGAGATTGATGGAGGGGGAAGAATGGGAATGGAGTGAGAGCAAGGTATATGGCAGATAAAGGATATAGAGATTGTGCAGTGTGTGTGTGTGTGTGTGTGTGTGTGTGTGTGTGTGTGTGTGTGTGTGACAGAAAGAGGATAGAGGGTGTGCTTGTGTGTGTGTGACCTGATTTCGTTAAACAGCTGACGTTGCAATACTGCACTCATTGTATTCATCTGACATGGTTTAAGTTAAATATATGGACTGTTTTCTAAAAAAATATATCATGGAGCCTATCAGATAATATTCTGTTCTGTTGAGTCGGGGCCACAGGGGCTGCAGGTTGGTTAGGGAGGATTCCTTTTCAGCAAAGGTTTTCTTGCTTGATCATCCAGTACTGACCACATGCCACTGACCAAGGGCACCTAGCAACCATATCTACCCCAAGACTGTAATTTAGCTACAGTTAAAGGTGCGACTTGAAGCATTTTAAAGGGCAATGCTTTACTACACTGCAAACTTTGCCCCACCCCCCCACAAAAACATGTCGTTCTTTTTTAGATATTTGAACATTTACATCATTCCCCTAGTTTACAAAATTCCGGACATTCTACAGTACACTTTACATTTTGTATAGCCTGGTTGGGTTTGGCAGGAAATCTGCCGGATTGCTTTACGGCACAACACAGGAAGCTGGGCGCCGGCCTGGTAAAGCAGATAAAGCTGTCAGAGGTCCTGGCAGATGGTGAAATGAGTGAAAGGCCGATGGAAAAATCACTAGCGATGTGATTATCCTCTTTAGGACAATCAAAGACTCCAGGGAGGGGGAGGTGAGATGGGAGGCAGCTGGGTTTGTGGGAAATATGGTCTTCATTTTGAGAAAAACTACTGCAAGCAAGACCACGGTGCAGCAATCATCCTCACCATGGTCTCTTTTGTTTATGTCGGTCGTACCAAGGTGTGACTATTAATTTGACAGTGATCTATTGATGTTGAAACCTGCGATGTTTTAACATTAGCTACACTTGTCTGGGTCTGTGTCGTTATATATGTGCTTGTGAAAAAAAGCATAAAGGGATAGTGGGCATTTATGGTGATGATAGACATTTATCTAATGATCTGTTTGAATATGAACTCAGCTCTAGTTGATCAGCTGCTTTCATGTCCTCTATAGAGAATGTAGCAGATACATTCAGAGCTGCACTGCTTATAAAACAACGTGATTTATTACAAAATGACAGAATTTATGTTGTATTGCCTACATAAAACGATTTTGCCATGCATATGTTGCCATACATCACTGTATGGTAGCAGAAGCATGGGGTATGTTTATTCATGCTGTGACAACTTCAAAATTTATTTGAGTATGAGAGGGTTATGGCGGTATTTATTATGAAAGTTATTTCACAGCTAAGATCATACTTTCACAGGAGCAGACTTGATCTGCAGAACTGATTTTTCCACAGCTGATGTAGATTGATATTGTTCGGGTATGGAAGAGTGAATTGTCTCACCCTGACTGATCAGAATTTACCTTTTAAAGAGTTTATGTAACAGAAAGTAAATATTTGATCAGACTGGGGAATTTCTTTTTGCTGGGTGTGTCTGATACTGTGGTTGATATGGAAAACATCGCTGCATGGATGTCTCTACATGTAGATATATGTGGTGTGTGAAGCCTAGATTCCCCCTGCTCATTAAACTGTGGGTGAATTTCCCCCAGGGATCTTTGAATTTTTATCTTTTCTTTGGATTCAGAATGAATCACAGATGTATTATCTGTGGGCTCCACACATAACAAACATGGTGAATCTTATATTTTAATTTAGCAGGATTCAGATGCATTTAAAACCTCATCCATACGCCTGTGTTTGACAGATGTTAATGTAGCTATATTAGCTAATAATGTTGATTTTATATTGTCACAGAGTTTTGTCAAAGTCAGTGATCTTACACTATGCAGTTAATCAGACTGAGTCAGTTTGTATACTGGGCTGAGAGCTTTTAAGATCTCCCAGTATAAGCCTGTGTTGCATAGAGCCCGAGCCTCCATTGACGTGAACGGGGTCCTATTCAATATGTGGACAAGACGCAACCAAAGTCCCTGTCAGCTCCATGTTATCACGGATTGTGTGTGTGTGTGTGTGTGTGTGTGTAGAGAGAGAGAAAGAGAAGGAGAGAGACATTTGGTCAGTCACAGTTGTTGAACAGCTGCCCGCTCCAAATATCAAAGACCAGTTTGTATCTCGGTCACTAACACACACACACCACACACACACACACACACACACACACACTTCAGGAGGTTGAGGAGGTGGTAACAGTCCAAACCCCCGTCCCTCTGTTCACATGAAAACACACTATGGAACTCCACTTCAGATTTGCTTAAAAGCATCAGAACTATCAAACATGTATGGATATTATACTATCAATATTATTAATAGTACTAACAATATTATACTATCAATATTATTAACGTCAATAATAATAGTATACTACTACTACTACTACTACCACCACCACCACTACTACTATTACTACTAATGATAATAATAATAGTACTACTGGAATATAATAATAATTGAATAGCAAAATATCATATACATTTTATCATATACATATAGTTCTTTTTTATTCCCACCCACCACTTTGGGGCAGAGGGATGAAAAAAGTTCAAATGTAACCAGCTTCCCAGGCCTTAATAATGTTAGCACAAGACGGGCTACTCACACATACACATACATACATCAGAAAATCCTATAACACATGTTACAATGGCCTTCTGTCTGTGGGTTAGTGTCAGACCTGAACAACAGATCAGATTCAGTTTGATCCTGCAGTATAAAGAATGCTTACTCAATGTTCTTTAAGCAAAACTGAATCCCAACCTGTTAAAGTTGTGTCATTCATGGCCTTTGACGTTAATTCAACAGACCTTTTCACAGCAGCCATTGTGACATGAAATAGCAGGTAAACACAGGTGTTACTAATGACATTAATGAAGGTTCTCCTCCATGCAACAGAGCCAGGGTGCCGCAATTGTTCATGCTGGCCCACTGGAAAGACTCTGCTACACTTAAATGGAACAGAACTTTCATTAATGTCATTAGTAACACCTGTGTTTTCCCGGTATTTCATGTCT
>OMLF01010517.1:31044-41613 GCA_900302615.1 Holocentrus rufus
CGGGTATGATCTTTTTCAATGTCCCAAAACACAAAATGACCATTTCTTGATCAATACAAGTATGTTTGTTGACTGTATAGATTTTTTATTTTCAAAACTCAATGCTCTGGTGTGGAACAAGCTAGCCAGATTATTGCTGTAAGACTTCCCATAATAATCAGGTCCTTTATTTGCTTCATCATTGAATGCAGAATGGAACCTCAGTGATCTTGCAAGGTAGCTGATATTAGATTTTTAAACCTCTGTACCTCCAAAGGTTCGGCTCCGATGGGTAGCATTTCATGTTAGTATAAAGACTTGAAGTCTACAGGAGTCAGCTAGTCTAACTCTGTCAAAGTGAAAAAATAAACCTTACTGCAACTCCGAAGCTGTCTTATTTACACAAGGTATAGAGCTAGATTAGCTGACTCCCATAGACTTCAAGTCTTTATGCTAAGCTAACATGAAATGCTACCGGAACCGAAACAGTGGACGTACAGAGGTGAAAATGGTATCTAACATTTTGTCTCAGTCTGGGTAAGCTGGTAAAAGGGGATATTTGCCAAAATGTTCAAATATTCCTTTAAGAACAGGACAAAATGAAAAATCATACAACCCTATAATAACCACTAAATGTCTGTTTCTAGGGTACATCAGTTTGCCAGGCTACAGCCATAGGAGCCATGGTGATCCTCCTCTATACATCCAGAGCCTGTTATAACCTGGTGGTGGTGGCTCTGTCGCCACAAGACAGACCCAGTCCATTCAACTACGGATGGTACAGTGTCTCCGATCAGGTACTATGTCGAGTCTATTTGATTATGAATGGAAAATATACATTTATTTATCTGGGGTGTGTGTGTGGGCAATCCATCTTAGGAGATTTTGGAGGGGAGTGCTTTGTAGGGTAAAGGGCTTTGTTTGGCTATAAATAGCCATCTGCCTTTGTGTATGTGTGTGTGTGTGTGTGTGTGTGTGTGTGTGTGTGTTGACCTACATCAGAGCTCAGCCCTTGAGACAGACAGCCCATTTTAAAGGGTTTCCTCGACTGGTGGGTGCTTGTGTGTATGTTTGACATGATGTACATCCTCTGTGTCTGTGCGGCTGTAATCTGAAATTATGAATTGTGCCTTTAATCTGTCGGAATACAAGCTGTCCGTCTGTCATGTTCACAGCTCTATCTAACCATTTTCTATTTGTATGTGTCTGGATGTATTCCATTACATTTCAACTTCAGGGATATTGTGAATTGGAAACTCACCCAAATTCAGTTTACTAACCTTTTTACCTACATTTTGTAACATAAGATCATGTTTTTTAAGGAAAATTAAGTAACAAATTAATAATAATGCATAAATAATTTCGTTGTGTGGAAGTGTGTAAAGAAAAATGTTCCTCTTTGTTTGTTTTGGTTCAGTTTCATAGTAGCATGAGATTTCATGTGTCTTATCTTTTCAGTCTATTCAATTGTACAGTGGGTTCCCAGCCTCAGGTAATGAGTGTAAGTCAATGGGATGTCCTCAGTAATATTGAACAAGTATGTGTGTGTATGTTTGTTGCAGGCTGATGTGCAGGAGATCAGCGGTGAAGCCTACATCGTGTTTGGGATCATTTTGTTTTTCTGGGAGCTGCTGCCTACAAGCCTAGTGGTGGTTTTCTTCAGAGTCCAAAGACCCAACCAAAACCTGGTAAGAAAAACATTCTATTCTATTCTGTTCTGTTCTATTCTACCGAAAATAAACTTTACTTTAAAACACATTTATAAAGTTAAAACAGCGTGTGTGATGTATTTCTAGTAACACATCTCCAAATAAAAAAATTAAAAACACAAGCAGATTATTTTTCCTCAGATACTGACATGAGTGGGCAAACACAGAGTAGGCAGAGTTTCTGAATGTGAGAAGAGGATTGTGGGAGTTGTGTGAAAATGTACAACTAGGATGTGAAGATTCACTGTCCAATTTTCATAATATTCCAATTTTTACTTCCTTTTATTAAGTATAAATGACAATTATTAACTTGATGAAAAAAAACAGACTGGATGTGTAGAAAATAATGTTCTCACACACTAAAATGTGATGAAGCTTGGTAGCACTCTGGATATCAAGTGGCATCCCTGGCCGAAGTTGATTTTTGAAGACTACAGAGCTCTGTAAAAACTGTACAGTAAAATCTAATTTCTCCCTCCTCCCTTCTCCAGACTCCAGGAGGGATGATCAATAGTCACAGTTTCAGCTCCAGAGCCTATTTCTTTGACAACCCCCGACGGTACGACAGCGATGATGATTTATCCAGGAGCATTAACAGCAGGGCTGACAGGGCTAGGTGGGTATACACACACATACACATACTACACACACTTTTGCCAATTTCCACTGTTCTTAATTAAGGTTTAAGTAATAGATTTTTTCTCAGCAGCCATTTTGACATGGCTACCAGGGCAAACACAGGTGTTACTAATGACATTAATGACATTAATGCAGGTTCTGTTACATTTAACAGAGCCAGGGTCCTGCTATTGTTCATGCTGGCTCACTGGAAAGACTCTGGTACACTTATGTGCTGTCAATTTGTTGTATAATCCAGTCTCCCAGCAGGAAGTGCACATGAACACCCTGCCAAGTTTTACAATAAAGTTGGGTAAGGCGGCTAGATGTAACATGAATTATCCTCAGTTGTGACAAATCAAAATGGCTGCCTACAGCATGGAATTTTCTGTGAACAACGAAATTTTATCTGATAATACCTCAGTGGGCCACGGCTGAAAATTGTTGACAATATTTACTGGCCACCACACGTTATTTGCAAACTGACATACTAACCATACTTTTAATTTTACTCTCTATATTGAAATATAGTTACCAGTATAATGACTAAAACGATTGACTGATTTTTTTATCCCACTCTCTCTCTGTTTCTCCATCAGTCTCCTGTCCTCAACTCCCCAGTTGGGTTCCTCCAGCTGGTATGGCTCCATTCAGCGGAATGGCAGTTTAACAGGACTCTCCGCTCAGCCAGCCTCCTCTACGGCCCCCCTCCTGTTTGCGTATGGAAACATCCAGAATCACCACCATCACCACCACAACTACTACTCCACCCCACAGAACAACAACTACCACCATCACCATCAGAGCAATTACTATTCCACGCCGCAGAATTATTATTGTGGATCGCAAACCTATTTCTGCACCCCGCAAAATTGATAAAGAACCATTGGACAGTGGGTATTCATTTCTGACTCGGGAGCCGAAATGGCATCACTGAAAGAGAAGTAACTTCACCACCATCAGAATACATGGCAATCGACCAATCAGAATGTTTGTTGTGGCTTTGATCTCAGCTCTGTAATTCCTCACTTGCGCCATTTTGCTTCCCCAATTAAATCAAAGCAACTACCTAAGAATGATATTCTAACAAAGTCTTGCTCAGGACCAAGTTGGGCAGCAGGAATATAAAAGATTCATTCTTTTCATTCACCAAATTCTTCTGGAGAAATGCGGTGGCTTCAGCAGGTGAGGACGTTGCCTGGACAGTCTTAATGTTGTATTCCTGGAACAGAGCAACCACTCCTTTCTGGAAAAGTTACTTAAAAACTTTATTAACTTTTTAGAGAGTTGTAATAAAGCTTTCCGGCTACACATATACGTTACTGTATTAAAACACCAAAACCCACTTTTAGGTTATATTGTTTTAACCATGAGTTGAAACTAAACGTGTGAAGAGGCCCAAAATGGCTGCTGCCGTCAAATGGCAGCTGGTGGGAGCAGGGAGTGAAAACAGAGGATATATGGGTTTTCACACAACTACATTCCATTTTCTTGCCTTTAATTTTTTGATTTCCTCAATTTTTTTGAATGCACCACCATGCCCACTTAAATCTATGATGGAGGTTTTTCTTTCTTCTCCTCCATGATTGTTTTTGAAGGAAAACAAAGACTCCCAAGGATGTTAGCTGCTTTAAATGGCATGACCGTGGACTAAAAAGAAGTCAAATCAGCAGAGAGACAGGCCATCGACCAGGATTTTGGCATTAACATGGCTGCTACTGAAAACCGCAATCACTAATCTTTCTGTAAGGCTTCGGACCAGATTATGTCATCCTTGCCCCCCTTTCCTTGTAAATTTGGTTGAATCCAGTGGACAATCCCTGTTGTTTGGAAGCTACCATCTTCTGCACCCAGGGGCCATGGCGTAAGCTAACATGCTGAGAACTGCAATGGTCTATCAATCAGCTACGAATAAGGACCAAAAATGGTTTGCGGTACTGTTTCATAATGGGTGCCCATATGACAAAGACTGCTTGGATTAACCAAGGCTGAAAAGAGGCATGGCTCTTTCCCCGAGAGCTGGTTGGCATTTAAATAATAAAAAAGTAAAAAAAGAAACAAAAGCTCCGTTTGGGACACAGAAATGGAAGTTGAGTATTTTGGACACTAGTCAGCCAAGACTATTTGGTTGCTTTGTTTGCTATGTGGTTTTTCGTACACTGTTCTTTAGCCCCGCTAAATATTAGCCTAGTCTGACTGGAAAATGTTAGCAACAGGATGTTGCACTGGTATCTTGTCCTTTCTTACAGTTACATATGAAGATTAACACTTTTAAAATTATATACCACCCGCAAATGGCATTTCATTGTGCTTCTTATCCTGAGGTGGTTAAATTGGACAGTAGCGTCATTGGATATCATAAGATTCTTTAACATTACAGTTAGCTGACTTCTACCTTTATTCGCTAGCTAATGCTAACAATTAGCTTCCCTTTATTATCTGTATTGACAGGATTTTTTTCCTAGTTAAGTTTCTCAAAAATAATCCAGCAAAGACAACATTTGAGATGCTAATGATTCTACTGTCCATGCTTGTGGGTGGCAATGTTTGTTCATTCTGAAGCCGCTGAGATGGTGGTATTAACAGGCTCATATCCGCACAAAGGAAACATTTACACAAAATATGCTAATTCATGTGTTGCTGTTACATATTCAGTGGCAAACCTCAGTCTATAACTTAAGGTGAAAAAAAATATCAAAACAATCAGTTGATTAAAGCCAGTGTTGGGGCAATGGTGTTTCAACAGGGGGTGCCATACTGTAATAATAGATTTGGGCTTTAATCTGCAGAGTTTGAGGAACATATCACTGCTGTTGCATGAAAAAAAGGTTTGTTTATGGAGTTACATAACGTGTTTTCTAATGGGTTTCAGTTGTTAACTAAATCATGTAATGTAGCAATAGTGGCCAAATCCAGACACCCTTTGCCAAATGACACACACTTTGACATGAAATTTCATATTTAACCTCTCAAATGTGTATGATTTCATGTCAGGAAATTAAAGTGAATGGATTTGCCACTGTTAAATTAGCACCATTAGAATTGGGAAATCTAGTGTGGACCACATGAACTGTCTAATGAGAATGTGTCCTTTATTTGGGCAGTATGTAACAGATTAAACAAGGATCATATGAAACCTATAATCAACATGGAGCAGAAATCATCACTAGGAATGTTTCTTTACAGGGTGGAAAAATGTCCAACATTTTTAACTAGGCAATCCAAAAACTCTCCCTTGAAGCCAATACTAATTGATCCTTTTGTGAGTTGTGAGGCAACATTTTGCACTTAGAATAATCTTTAGACTTGGTGTTCTGAAAAAAGCTATTGATCTGAATGTAGGATTTCTTCGTCTATCCTGTTTTATGTATGTGTTTGTGTGTCCACCTTCATCTTTTCTTCTGTAATTGTATTGTACAGCTGATTTTACTATTTATCCTTTGGGAAAGGAAATATCAACGTGCCATCACATCATTTAATATCTTGTACTTATATTCCTTAAGGAAAAGCTTTTTGCACAAAATGATGGATGGATGGAAGGTTTTTGTTCTCGTCTCTCCATGCTAATCAATTTCTAATCCAAGTTTGTCTAACTGATGTTTTGAGTCAGTTATGTGTGAGATCTTTGATTTTTTTGTTTGTGGTTTTGGGAGGGGGGGCATTTGAAGTTTGACGAATATCTTTTTATACATTAGAAGTTTATTTTTCATTTTACATTGATTTTACTGTCTGATTTTATGATTGTTTCTGTTCCTAGTTCCCTCTCTCCCATAACTGATGATCTCCTGAACCCTGACAGACCATGGCCTTTAAGCAATATTTCACTTTGGTGGAACATTAACAGCTTTCGGTGTGCGTGTAGCACTGTTGTCTCGACCAAAAGCCATGTATCTGCGGAAGCTAAGTTTGTCAGCAGTTAATAAACAAAGAAAATAATGATATTCTTCGATATCCATGTATTTTTTTTTTTATTACACAATTCAACAGTTACAAAACTCATGTAAATGACCATGTAAAGTTTCTCTTCGTACCAGAAAACAAAGACAATTGCAGTTTGGGTTTTTCTGTCAGCAGTTATGTGAGTTCATGAACACTCTTTGCATTGGCAATGACGCCACTTGCTCCAATTTTACTTGCATCAAAGGGTCACACTTCTGGCACATCTACATGCTAAAGCAGGGTCACTGACCTAGGTCAAACTTGTGTGCGTCAAACTAAGCTGCGTCTCATGAAACAAGTGACAGCATCTTCAGGTAAAGTAGACCATTCCTCTTGCTTTAAGACAAAGTCACTTGCTTCAGCGAGACTCAAAGAAGCAAGAAGCAAAGTTCTCTCACTATATGGGTCCATCGGTTCACCTGTTTCAGAAAAATGAACATTTGCAGTGCATGCTTCTGCAGCAGCGACTGGTGAGAGACCTCGGTGTCATATTTTCTTTCCAAGGTGACGTTATTTCTGTAAAAATGTATATTTGCTAAATCTGCTATGAGATGGCAATGATAATTGTTTTTTTTTTGTTTTTGTTATGAATTGTTTTATCTGTGGCCATAATGAATGTAACCCATTGTGCTATAGATCACTAATGATGTATGCAAGGCAAGCACTACCATGTTTAAATAAAGGCCTACTGCACTGTTTTTAAAACAAAAACAAATGCAGAGTTTGTCTGTCTCAAACACAAAATTTCATGTTTGAGTCTGTATGGTTCTCATCATCAGCTGGACTCACTGATAAATTATATATTCTCATTTGAGTCTAAACAGTCCTTAATTGAATCAGACATCAATTTTGCACAGTGCACCTTTAATGGGAGCAGCTAAGGGGCGGGACTATTAAAAAATCTGTGATGTTTCATTGGTTGGAATTTTTTTCAAACCTACTGGTTCAGGATGAGTTCACCAAAAGATAGACAGTTTTTCTGGATTTTTATATAGAAATACAAGGAAATCAAAATTTAGCGATTTTTTGTGGCATTTGCTAACCCCTAAAACTCTGTTTCCCCTTAAGTTTCTTCTAAATTCAAAAATTCCACATTCCAGGACAGTGTCACATCCATATTGTGTGTCTGCTGGTTGCCGCTTCATTGAAGCTCCATCACACTTATATTGAGTGAAATATTCAAAGCCAAGATGCCATTGTTTTATGGCTGCAGCATTACATCAAATAGAAAAGATCTACATGTCCTGTGCATCATTTTATACACATTTCCCTGGAATTACGCAGGACATTTTTGGGATCTTTGGAAACCTTGGGATCTCCACGAGAATTTAAAATAAAGTTCTGAGAGTTTCAACAAAGTTTGGCTGCACAGCAATGATAAACTCACCAATGGGACAGGAAGGGTTGAAGAAGTTTAAATAGGTGTGCACTGTACCAAGGAAAATTAGCAAACATGGTGAAAAAGTCATTTTTCATTTCATTGTGACTTTGAATTAAATTTTGCATAATCTGGCTGCCTTTGCTCTGTGTCTGCTCAATGACAATGACACAATGGAAAAAAGTACAGATTAATTAGTCTTACTAATTAACATGAAAATGTTCATGAAACATCTATGGCAATGTCGGTGCAAACAAGACAGTGTTATATCGTTTTTGGCCTTTTCCACCTAGTCGGCCTGCAGAAGACATAGAGCCACTGTGTGTGTTGGACTGAGGTCAGTACATGTCACCAGTGTGTGACAGATGGCCTATAAAGGTCTCTACTGGTCCATGTAAACAACAGTTGGCTGGCTGCTGTGATGCCTTGTGAAAGACAAGCTTCAACAGAGGAGGATGGGTCATATCCTCTGCCATTCCATCCATAACAACTCAATCAATAATCCACTGCTTTATCAATTGATCCAAAAATAGCATCGATCTCATAAATAACCATCGTTTTGAATCCGGTCTGGCAAAAAAACTGCTGAGCCTCACGAACCTGGTATTTATGGCAGCTGCTGTTTTGGAAACCACCGGTATCCAAGGCCAATGCATGAAGATGCAAAAACCTGATAAAAGGAGCACAAAACCTTTAAAAGCAGGTATTGGTTTTCATATATCATTGGGTGTTTCAGGCTGTGCATTTTGGTTCTATGTTTCCATTCCATCTTGGGGTTGAAATGTCTTAGATGGTCGGATAAAGTAAAATATGCTAGGAAACCCTTTGCAATGAAACGAATTAGTGTCATATAGTGGCCAAAAACAATATTTCACCCTTCAGGAAGAAGAAGAAAACACTGGCTTACAGCAGGAGTGGCTGATCTGCACTTGAGCCACGAAGTTCACGATGCGTTCAGGTGCTCATTCCAAACCGCTGGTAAACTGGAGAGCGTGAGTTCACTGCTGGGTCACTGAGACCAGCTGCACGGTACATGCACCGCCTTTGTGATGTGATGTGTGATTTACCATCCTGACTTATATATGATTCAGAAAACATGATCCGTCCACACAGACAGGGTTCTACCTCCTACCTTGGGTCTCGCTTTTCCCACCTAAACAAGCAGCCCGGTCATGTGACACATCCAGCAGTTAACAAGTTTATGAGGAACATCCGAATGTGGCATGAGGTCAAGTCAGCTGACCAGCTCACTGCAAAACACCCATGTATTGAGACTTAGATTAAACATATTTAACCCCTTAAACTCTGGTTTTCCCTTAAATTTCCCCTTAAGTAGCTTCAAAGTTCAAAAAATACCTTTTACCTATATCTGCAGTTGCAGCTTCATTGAAGCTCCATCACACTTATATTGAGAGAAATATTCAAAGCCAAGATGCCATTGTTTTATGGCTGCAGCATTACATCAAATAGAAAATATCTACGTCTTGTGCATCATTTTATACACATTCCCCTGGAATTCAGCAGGACATATTTGGGATCTTTGGAAACCTTAAGATCTCAACTAGAAAGAAGGAAGAAACAAGGGAGACAACCCAACAGTTCCCAATTTCATGTTTCTCTCAGTGAGAACATAGTCAACATATTTTTTGCTAGAAATAAGGGTGCAATAAGGCAAAATGAGATCAAATAACTTTGGCATGCTTGTCATGTGTGTGTGAGAGTGAAAGCAGCTTTGGCTGTGGTGCTGAATGGACTGATTTGATCTGCGCTGCCAGACTAATGATTCTGCATTCCTGAGCTTTGGCCAGCTCTCCTCTCTTTAACTCACTCTCTCCATCTCACACACACACGCAGCCTTGACCTTTGTCTTACACACCTCATGAGTCTAGTTATCGGTTGGTTCCAAGTCTGTTGATTCATTATTATGTTCTCTGCTTCATAAAGAGAGAGGTTATACTAAATCAAGTACAAGAAATGATCCCCTATTGATCCCTGGGATAAAATCCTGAAAATTACATCTATTCATGTCAGTAAGAATTTTTGTTTTAGGAGGTTTAGAACTCCATAATCTGGAAGTGAATTCACATTCGGGGTCAAACCTCACAGTACTGGTTTTCTCATGCTGTCACACACAGATATATAGAGCATACACACCATTCACAAAGATGAATCATTTATTTATCCAAAATAAAATTTACCACCAACACGATCTCAAAGATAGATCATTTCATTTCATACACCAGGAAGACAATTACCTTAAAAGTGACAATTTAGAGCTGAAGCTGAGAAAACATGATGGGAGGTTTCAAACAGCAGCACTGCAGGTTTCTTCACATCAATATGCTCTACAGTCTGTGTGTAAAGTATCCCATCTACACGAAGCAGGGCAGTGAGGAATGGATTTCCTGATGTGTTCATATGGTATATACAGGCCTGGACCTGGACTTTGTATTTAACAGACTTCTTTTATTTTTCTTCACTTAGAAATATTCTGGAAACCAAATCCTGACAAGAATAGATTATTCTCCCACTGCATGTCGTCCAGGAGAAACTGGATCCTGTCCTTTAAAAATACACGTTCAAACAGTCAAATCAATTTAATTTTATGACTAAAACAAGTTTTCCAGGATCTCTTTTTCCCGACATTTTACAATACATGATCGCATTTCATATCACAAAAGACTGAGGCAACTTTAAAGTGATGCTGTGACATTCTGTGTTTTAGTCTTCATCAGTGAACAGTCATAACAGGAGGAAAATGTGACGTTTTTATTCAGCCCAAAACCACACCCAGATAGCACTGTGACCTTTACAACTTTAAACTGATGCGTGCTGCTAGCCACAAGCTAACAGATTAGGTTTCAGATTGAGGTTCCCGCTGGTTTCAATTAAAAAAACAAAAAAAAGCTACCAAGCTCGTTTAAGAGCAAAGTAAAAACTTTTGCC
>OMLF01010518.1:0-21008 GCA_900302615.1 Holocentrus rufus
CACTATTCTTCACCCACCATTGATCCCATCTCATCTTTAGTACCATCACCCATTACATTCTTCAACACTCGGGACCGAGAGAGACGTATCCGACCAGAGCCCTGTCTGATGGTCGCAAGCGCCACCCACCAGAACTGGACTTCATCAGAATCACCCGCGATAGACAAGCGTAGATCACGAAAACCACTGGAATGGCATCATGACCGAGGAACAGCAACCTGGACAAAGTTTCACCCTAGAAATCCTGACTGTTGTGAACAGGATCAACACCCATCCGAATGGTAAACCGTCCGAGTTTTGCTGGAGGAATTCTCTCCAGACGGGAGCCTGGCGTGGCGCGGTTTTGGTTTCCGCTCTCCCAGCACAGCTCTGTGTTCACCCGCCTCGTTGCACTGAAGCGCCGCAGCCTGAGAGTAGCACTGACGAGCATGATCAGCGCCGATCATGTGTAACACCGCCGCTGAGTCAAGACACTGCACCCCCCACCGCCTGTGAGTGAGATCGAGGGAAACAAGAGGGTTCCAGGGAAAGGTGAAATGAAAGGAGGGAGGAAAGATGATAGTCGTGCCCCCTTTAGCTGTTATTTTTTCTCAATTGGCAGTTTTCATTTTTTTAAGTGTTTTCCACCACAGTGATATTTTATAAGTGTGGCTGTACAAGACAAGGTTTCAAAAGATAATCATAGATCTATCATACCTCCACAATAAACCTACAATTGGGCAAAGTGCTGCTTCTTTTGTGTATGTTTGTTATGTGTAAACAACGCAATGTGAATTGACAGCAGTTAATGAAGCCCATAGTCTATTTCTTAAGGAGAACTTAATTTATTCACATATCACTTAGTTGGCAATATCTGACTGTTTTGAAGCCAAGTCAGTCGTGTCTGCTGAATGAATTTAGCTTTTTTTTTCCTGCTTGGCTCAGCTCTAGCGTTGCTTTATGTTGCTTTGATGTTTACCGTGTCCGATTAATTTACAAGAGTGCATCTTAAACGAATTTGAATCTTCAAAAAGAAGTTCCTGTCTGTCTGTTTCTGCTCATCTATAGACGGCACCAGGCAAGGCTACAGAGGTAGAGGCTGTTCAAATTTATGTGAGCACTCGCAGTCTGCGGTCACTGTTCTGTTTTGTAGCGTGTTTGCTGGATCTGGTGTCCATGTTGGTAGCAGTATTAGTTAGTTTCCCTCCTATTAAAGGTGCTATTGTGAGATAATTTCAATCTTCTGTGCAGCTGAAGGAGTGAATGTGATTGGAGTTGACCTAAAGATGGAAAACAGGATGTGAAATGATTGGGAGAAAATGTAATGACTTAAGTAACCTTAGCCAATGCACTACAGCACTACAGCAAAGCCCATGGTACAGTCTGTAAACAACATCATGCTTACAATCTGGGCTAGAGAGAAAAGAAACAAACGTCAGTGTCAAAAATCAATGGACTAGAATTATTTTTCAAGCATAACAAAAATGTGAAACTATCTTTTGTGCAAAATGAATAAACTAAATTCTACAACACTGTGGAGCGAGTTTTGTGGTGAACTTTAGAATGAGATTGGCCCGTGCACTTTACAGAGCTGATTTAGACATTTTTCATCATGTGCAGCAATACTTCATCTGTTTATCTGATACAATACAAAATGTGGAAATGAGCCCACATATTCAAACACCTCTGGGGTTTTATGTATTTATTAGAGTTTTCATCAATGGAGTAGGTGATTTCTTCTCTCTGTTTATGATGCTGCTTAAAAGTATTTTTAACAAAACCAGGAAACATTATTTCCCTGAGTGCAGAAAAGTGGTGCATTTGATATTTGTAGGTATGGCCTATAGTCTTGTTATTGTTAAACATATATTTATAACAGCAACAAATACATCCCATGATCAACAAATACCATACTTAAAGTACTAAGCTGTAAACTTGTAGTCGAACTAAAAATCAAGCTGGTTCTCTGACATTGCATGGATGTGTAAATGCTTAATTTATTCTGACTCAGATAAATGATAAAGCTATATAGCCAGACATTCATGTGGTTAAAGTAACAGCTTCCTAAAAGATAGCATATCAGCGACAAATTGTTTTTTTGTTTCTTTTTTTGCGCATCATTTTGCACCTTTCACGATCACTTAAGGACAAATATATGTTGTGAAAAGCACTACGGTAAGTCCATTTGGCTTTATAGAATTTATATTTTCCTACAAAACTTGCATAATGAAATATACATTCAGATATTCAGTTGTACATGGAATACAGTCATATAAAAGTATTTAAAAATAACCATAGAAACATTTATATAAATCAGCTGGTGATTTGGTGATTTATAAAATAATAAAACACAGATTCTCCTTATCCTTTGATTGCCCTGCGGCTGTATTGCACTTGCTGGTGGTTTGGGTTCACTTTGAAGGAGAACAGTCTCTGATCAGCAGTGGAGAGAGGTTTGCGGATGCAGCCCTGGGCTCATTTTATTTTAAAATTGTCCCTCCTCTCTCTCCATATGGGTTGTCCATGTGCCGTGTCAGTGGGCCAGTGACAAATGGGTGAAGTGTAGCTGCTCACTAAGTCCCCTTTTATACGACGTCGCTATGACCGGGGCGATCTTGCTGCAGAAAAAACACATGAGAAATGAAATTGGTAAAGTTTTGAGGAAAATACTCATGAGCTTAAACAAAATACTGGCATTTGGAAAGGAAGAAAAAGACAAAAAACAAATAGAGCCAGACAGCAACCTCAAATCCAGAAAGGGAGCAAACAAGTAAAAATACGTACATCCTCTACTTCCTTCTCACAGATGTAGCTTATGAGATCTTCACAGAAGAAATCATTCCATAACCCATCGTGGATGAGCCCTGCGCAGTCTTCTCCCACTTCGTGTCCGTGGCCCCAGTTGTCAGGCTGACCGGGCTTCCACTTTCTGCAGGCAAACAACAGGGGGCGATGATACATCAGCTCTGTCCAAACCAACTAACCATCCGATGGAAAACCACAGCGGATGGAACAACAAAAACAGACCTGGGTCAAATAGCATTTGTGAGTTTTTACTGTTTGTTTTAATCTGGACAGAATATCAGAGAACTGGGGTTTTGCTTGCAAGTCAAAGCATGTAAGCTGAGAGTTCTGCGCTGACTTTAAAGTTAATTCAATAAAGTTCTGTGCAGATGAAAACTTTCCACTCTATCATGAAGTGATACTCTATATACTGTCGTATAAAACAGTTCATAATTTGCAAACACTGACAGGCTGAGACAAAATGGTTCTTCCTACTATCAATCAGAGAAAAATGTGCCTTGTGACAGACGTCTTTTTTGAATTAGTACTGACGTGAAAGCAGGTTCAGTCCCGTCCAGCCAGCGCCACACGTTCTCCTCCCCCCTGTCAGTCAGACCCATCCAGAAGTAGCCCTTTCCAGAGGTCTGCTTCCTGAGCCATTTCTGAGGTCAAATAAGGATAAAAAAACACACTGTGTCACAGCTGAGAAATTACATCACACAATTCAGAGAAATGATGCACTTCACTTCCAACACACAGTGCGTGGAGGATTTCATTCATTGAGCAAGTTACGGGGAAAATAAAAAAGAAGTTCCAATGTTTATTCTGGTACCTGTTCCTCCATATCACTGATGATCAACAGTGTAGAAGATTTCGTTTCACAGATTGACTCTGCATCATCAAAACTGTGCAGTTCCTTGGAGAAAAAGTAGCACTTGTTTCTGTAGTTTACCCACTCTGATGGGCAACCTGTAATAAAGTGAGGGATTTCTTTTAGTAAACGTTACCTCGTTAAGATAAGTTAATGAAGCAGTATAATATTATTACCAGTATGCCTTCATTATTAAATTTGAGCGCTGCAAACATATAATCTTAACAAGTCATTTCATGCTATATCAAATATCAAATATCAGCATTCTTAAATGATAAATGAGTGTTTCTTAAATGATTTAATCTGCCAATGTGAGTATATAATACATTTCCAATACTGATCAAATTGTTTAAAGACATTTCTTCATATCTTGATGCTAGTGGATTGATTTGGCTCATTTGAAGATCATCGTCACCTGTTTATTGCAAATTGTTGAAATGTGGAACAGCACTGGAGTGAAATTATCGTATTTGCAGTTTTTTGTAGAGAAAACTGTATATTGAGACTGAATATGAGATGAGATTTGATAGATATTAATATTTTTTACAGTAACTGTATCAGATGATAAAAGCCTTGCCTGGAGCCCATAGTGTAGGTGCAGGTGCTTCACTCTGCAGAGATACTGGACCCAAAGGTGGTCGGGCAGGGAGTCCTGGTAGTCCAGGAGGTCCAGGGGGCCCCACAGGCCCCACCGGCCCTCTTGGTCCCTGCTCCCCAGCAGGTCCCATTGGTCCTCGTATACCCGGTGGGCCCTGCGCTCCCTGAGGACCAGGCTGTCCGTCTCTTCCAGGCAGACCGGCAGTGCCTGGCTCTCCCTTAGCTCCAGCAGGTCCTGCCCTGCCCCCTGACCCACGGGAGCCCTTGGACCCAGGGCTGCCACGTGAGCCCGGCAGACCCTTTAACCCTGGCAGACCCGGCGGCCCTGGAGCTCCCTTCTCTCCTCGGAGTCCTTGCATCCCAGGTCCACCTTTGTCCCCTTTCTCCCCCTTCTGCCCAGGCTGACCAGATGGTCCCTGAGGTCCTTTGTCCCCTCTTGGCCCCCTGGGACCAGGAGGACCTGGAACATGAATAAGTGAAAAGAGCATTTAAGTAAGTTCCAGGGTTACATACAGAATAAGTCAAAAATAAAGGCAGAAAACACCTGGACATTAAGACCACACATCTCTCACCCTGTAAAATAGTGAAGTTGGTTATTAGTTGTGAGTGCTTGCTGTCCACCAGCTTCATCTCCTCCATGACGATGGAGAGGTTGGTGACCTCCTTGTCCAGTCGTGCCGCCAGCTCCTCCTGTTGAGACCTCAGCGTGGACGCATCCGTTCTCACGTCCGCCATGCTGTTGTTGAGGTTCAGCAGGTAGTCGGAGTGACGGCCCACCGTCTCTGCACAAGTGCGCAGCTCGTTCAGATTAAGGTTGATGGCGCCCAGCAGCTGTGTGGTGAAGCTGATGTTTCCAGTCACGCGATCAATACTCTGCTCTGACTCATCCAACCGTATCTCCAGCTGGTCAAACTTGGTGGAGGTGAGGTTGTCGTGGTCCCTCTGCTGGTCCATAAGCTCCCTCAGACTCTGATCGTGACCCTCTGCCAGGCTGCTGGTGTTTTGAAGCTGGCTGGACAGGGAAGCCAGCTGTGTGCCAACCTCCTCCAGGCTGTCGTTGTTGGATTTAGCTAATGCTGAAGCATTAGAGGCCATAATCTGCAGGTTTTCCACCTTACTTCTAAGCCACTCGGCATCGGAGCGCGTCTGTCGGGCCGTCTGCTCCAGGCTCTGGAAGTCATTGCGCATTTTCTGGATGGCCTGGCTGGTGTCATCCACCGAGCGCTGCAGCGCCGCGATGAGGCCTCTCTGCTGGGCCTGGGTGAGGTTGAGGCTGCTGATGCTGAGCAGCGCTTGGCTCTGGAGGTTCATCTGCTGCTGGAGCTCGGTCTGCAGCCTGGCCGTGTCGTCCTGCAGCCCCTCCATGGTGCTGCCGAAGGACAGAAGGGTGCCATTTACAGAGCGCAAAGTGGCCGTGTTGGTATCCAGTAGTCCCTGAATGGAGCCCTGGCTGCTCTGGATGTCCAGGCCTGCGTTCTGCAGCTGACTCAGAACAGCACGATTACTGCTGCTGCGCTCTGCCACCTCAGACAGCTGCCTCTGGAGAGCCCGGATGTTGTTTTTAAAGGCATGGATCTCTGTGGTGGTATTCTCTGATTTCTCCCCTGTTTGGTCATCTGAACAGAAATTGGTGAATGACAAAAATGTTTTCAAGGTGTGGCATGATGGTCCGTCAATTCAAACATTTAACTTTTTTGTCTTGATTTGAATATAGATAAAACTAGGTAAAACTTACCTAGCTTTTTCAAGTCAGACTCGACAGCAATTATCTTTCCTCCATAGTTTGCTATACCTTCGGAGACATTGTCGACTCTTTGCACCACTGTGACAAAAACAAAACATATAAGATCAGGGTTAGTTCGGAGTCCTCAAACAGGCTCCATCCTTTATTAAGAGGCTGAATTGGGCAGGCAGAATCGCCTGCAACCACAGACAACATATATGAAAGGGATCAGGGAGAATACCGATGCAAGACATATTCTATAGAGGATGTGTCTACATTTCTGGTAGGTATGTAATAACATATAGATTATGGTAATCTCTTGGATTTAATGTGTGTCAGAGATAGAGACAGAAAGAGAGAGAAAGAGAAAGAGACTTGAGTCAGCAGAGAAGGAGTGGGTGGTCAATGACTGAGACAGAGGTTGGAGGAGGAGACGGAGCACATAGGGAGACACTGATGGGGAGCCTTGGGGGACAGGAAGTGACCTAGGGGGGGTCTTCAGTAAACAGGGGGATCAAAGACAGCCCAAAGGAGACAGGCGCTGTGGCAGGGAGGGTCTTCACGCCCCCACAGGCGACAGCACCGTTCATTTCCTCTGGAATGTGTCTGGGATTCCTGGGAATGAGCCCACAACTACCATCACCAGCACCACCAGCTTTGCCAGGGGGACACATCCTTTACCAGAGACCACATGAGCTCCTCTGCTGGGAATCTGCAAACCAGCTGCTCGCCCCACCAGTTCAATCCCTTTGGCCTTCAGAGGTCAAGTCATCAGAAAGAGACGATGAGCAGCTCCTAATCCACCAACTCCCCTATGAGGACACAGGTAGAGTCGTCCGTCCTGGAGACCTGAAGACCTGAAGGCGACTGTGCAGCAAATGCAGTAATGCAGCATTGCGTGGGTCTGTGGTATCTAGAATGCCACTCGAAAATCCCAAAATTAAGATGTGCTTGATGGTACGGATACTACTCAGCACAATGACAGGCACGATTAAAGACGAGAAGATGAAAATTAAAGACAAAGGCAGAAAGCAGTAACACATGGTCGTCCTCCAAACTGCTCAAGATGTGAGCATACTTCTCTGGTTGGAAATTCCTCGAACACATAAACCCATTTGTGTTGCGTTTGTGTTGAACTCATAATTTCGCAAAATCTCGAAAAAGCTTGTTTGATACAGCTTGTTTAGCAGCATATAAATCAACAAATTGCAGTAGCTTGACACTTAAACAAGGGCGGCTTTGCTTTGAGTGAGAGACAGTTAAACATTTGTGAACAATAAGGATAAGTGCTCCTATCTTTTGGAATGGACTGAAATGGGGAAATATATTTATGCTGCGCTGAACGAAGGAGTAAACGATTCCACGTGTTGAGGAAAGGCTTCCTACATGTGTAATCTCTCTGCTCTACTACAAATCTATTCCCTGTAGCATTTAACGTCAAAACAAAAGCAACAAATACCCACCATTATAGAGTATCCAGACTAGAAATAGAGAGAGATCACATTGTTTGGGGAAAATGGCCACTTGAGAAATTGACATTGGGATGTTTGGGAAATTTGAACATGGAAAACTGAATGTCATTTAACCAGTACGGTCAGAGCTTTTGCGTTTTTCCTTTGTTCAATTAAAGTTGTCTCAAGCTACAAATAAACAACAGACTTAAGGAAACCATATGAACTACGGTATAAAAATATCCTCCCATCGCCGCAAAATTTACAGTTATGAGAGAGCATGGTCAGGTTGCAAGGAAATGTTCCACACAGCAAACCAAATGGGACACATTTCCAGACAGTAGACGTTCAGTCCACACAGTACAAAAGATTCTTTCACTTCAAGTCTAAGACCAAACCGTGCACCTATGGCACATTGTTTCTTTAATTTACACCTACATGTACTCTACCCTGGACGTAGAAACCCACATAAGCAAAGACTCCCACGTAAAGAAATGTATAAGCTTCATCCATATGTTCTATCCATGTACCGGCTGTCCTCAAGAGGCCTTGTTGCTTCATGCTGTAGCTTGCTTAACTATTAAACACACATGTAAGGAAGGTGAGATTGCAAAATGAGTGCAGGGGTTAGCAAGGAAATACTTTGGAATAAATCTTATAGACACAAAATCGTGCAAATATGAACTGTTTTCAACCCATTTTGAACCTTATTTTCTTTTTTTTTTTCTTTTGTAGGCTGACTCTCTTAAAGGTGCCTTCAAGATCCAAATTTTTTTATACATATTACAGTAAGAGACTATATCATCAATAAGGTACTATCATGGACAGTATCATATTATTAAATCCATACTTTGATGAACCAACAGGAGCTCCAGGTCATGCTTGTCCCTTTAACCCTAAAATTGCCACTGATCACCATTTTACTCTGTACCTTGGGCATCGACTATATAAAATATCTAGAGCCTGCCCCATCTGATAGATTAGATAAATGATAATAAAATTTGTTTAGTGTGCAACTACTGAAGATAGATGAGGTACTATGTAAATTAACTTACAATTTAAGTGCAACTTTATCTTTGTACGAAGCTGGGGCATTCAGGATGTGGTTTTCAAAATCAACATCCTTCATTTTATTACAATCAATCATGTTTAAATTGAGTGAAAGGTGTGCCAGCTGTTGCTTTACAGGCTGGTTTATTGGCTGGTGAAAATGTGGGTGGGGAAAGCAAATGAAAGTGAATTCCCTTCAGCAAAGCACTTAACCCCCTGACTGTTTTGGCAGAGCAGCATGAAGCTATCAGTGTCTGTGGCTGAACCGAGCAGCTCCCAGGTGTCAGTGTGTGGTACTGTATGAATGTGAAGCAGGGCGTTGCTGGAAAGGGGGGAGGCATCGCATCACTTGACTTCCTTTAGATTTCTGAATATTCAACTCTGCATTGGATCTCTGAGAAAAAACATCAGAATCACGAGTATAAAACATTTGAATTGAAGTGATTATGGCCTCTTTAAACCCAATTTTTCCGACAGCATCTCAAGAAAATGAACGGGAACTCAAATCCTCAAAAACCCTTTGTCAGTTCTGTTTTTAAGTTTTAAACAGGACTGTGCCACACAGCCAAGAACCATTTTCTAACCCTTATTTTTGGTGAGTTCTGAAAGATTTGTGTATCTTCTGCTCTCCGTCACCTCCTACTCAACCACATCGCCTTTGGTCATGTGAATCAGGACAATGGGCTCTAGAGGGGAACACAGAGGTCGTGGACGGTTTAATCGCTCTATGATCAAAGAAGTCCTGCCCTTGTTGTACAGTGAGGTTGCATCAAAGCCAAAGAGACACACAGAGCATCTTGTTGTGGGTCAATAATGGCGGACAGAGAGCGGCACACATGTTAAGTGCATAGAGCGCGCTGGGTCTCACTACATAACCATCTGGGCCTGGGAGTGTGTTTAGGCTGAGCTGTGGTTCCCTTGACAGACTAGCGCTTCAACGCCAGTAAAAACCCAATTTCAGTGGGTTCTGCTAGAGTTGTGCTGAGTTCACTCACTGCTCATCTGGGATCAATTAGCCCTGCATGAAAACATGCAGCACGGACCAAGAGGGACCGACTGAGCTCAGAGTGTAAAGGACATCATTCTTAATGTACCCAAGAATCACCAGATAACCCCTGAACATGTGAAGTTCATGCCATTTTCAGAAATTGAAAATAGGGAGGGAACGTATGCAGTCACATATGGGAATGTTTAGCACAATTACCGCAGGAACATTCAGAGTTCAATCCTCCGAACGACGGCGGGACCGTTTCCCGACCTGGAAAAAATGTGAAATAGCCAACCAGGAAGTTCAGCTCCACAAAGCCGCAAGACCGTTCCCGGGAGGTGTGAGCTTTGGGGGTGTTGGTAAAATAAACTGAGAGAAGGCCGTGGGGCGGAGTGAGAGGGCCTACGTGCTCAGAGAGAAAGGAGATAGGGGACAGATAGACCGGCTGAAACGAGAGTGTAAGAATCTAAAAAGTGACTTCTGAGTTAATAAGTGTTGTTGTTGTAGGTGTGGCAGCTTGGCACTCTGATGGACAACTCAGAGTTTCCATTGCTGATCTTTTGCCCTTGAATAATAACAATTAAACATTGCCCAAACTTCATGTCATGCTTGGGCGGGCGGAAGGCCTCTCTAGAGACACAAATGCCTCCCGCCTCTCTCTCTCTCTCTCTCTGTTTCTTACACACACACACACAAATCCACAAACACACACCACAGCCACACACAGGAGGTCTCCAGTGCAAACAGTGACTTGATGTCCTCATATTGATCAAACAGAAATGTTCTTATTTCCTGGCAGGACGTGGAAAGACGCCCAATGAAATGTTTGGACCGCACACTCTCTCAAACATTTCAACATTTTAAAGGAACACTTCACCCAAAATACAAATAAAGACATGGATGGATGGATAGATTGCACAGGGGGTAAGAAGGGAGGGGAAAAATCTTTTTATTTGCATTTTGGATGAACTGTTCCTTTAAATTTAACTATTCTATTTAATCTAGGTTTAGCAACGTAGTCATCTGGGGTCCTTGTGACCGTACCCAAGTGTGCAGAAGAATAGCCGGCAATGCAGTACATCCGCTCAGTGAAGAGCAGCCACTTCTTACCTTTGTATCCCAGCACAGCAACAGCGATGGTGAGGAGAGTACACAGCACATATAGCAGAGCTATCGAGGTCTTCAGTGCCCACTCATTCTTACACTTTGTGCACTGGGTGCCCTCCTGGATCCCTGTATAAAAGAGGCAGAAACATGTTTAACACATTCAGCAGAGCAGGCGTTCTCAGGTTTTTGAGTTGACTTCCATTAAGCCACTTCGATGTCACTGGAAAATACATTCAAAACAGTGAGGTCATTATTTTAAAAAAATCACAGAATTTTCATATGCCCCACCCATTTTCGCTGTTGTGTTGCTATTTCTATCTGCTGGACTTTAGCTCAAAGATACTAGTCTAATCCCAAAACAAATAAACAATGCACATATGAGGTATTTTGCTGAGGACATCCTGCAAGCCCCTCAAGGACCCCTGAGGGCCCCCGGACTGCACTTTGAAAACCACTGCAGTAGACTAAGCACGAAGAAGACCACACAATTCAATAGATTCTGCTGACATGTTGTCGGTCTTCAGATCTGTCTATTTTGCATTGTTCAGGCCTAGCAGGGCTGCGGAGCCTGGTGTCGGCCAGGGACTCTCCACGTCCAGGGCCCAGGACTCCAGACTCCCACATCTGGACAAACAGCCCCGGAGTCCACATTAAAGAGTCCAGCGGTTCCCTTAGGGCCCGGGTGGTAGAGGGGCAGGGGACACAAAAACAAGCCCCCCCACTGACTTGTTTACACTCAGCGACATGCTTATTTTCCCGAAGTCAGCCTTCACTCAGCAAATTGCCCCTCTCCTTCTCTCTGCCGCTGGATTTCTTTTGCACAGACAAAGAGATTCCTTACAATGAAACACAAATAGACCACATGTCAAATGTTTTATATGAGAAACACTGGCAGTGAGTAATGTATTTTTACCCATGCCCAACGTAAAATGCTGTGCAAAAGAAAAATAAGCCGCCGCCCCAGTTTGTGCATGTGTACCTTGCACTTCTTTTCTTGCCATGTCAGCTGAGTCAAACTAAGGCCCCGACTGGTGGGGACACTTCTGGAATATTTCCTTCCAGGATATCTTTCATGACAGATGAGTGGTAAGATCCACAGCGCTAACGGGAACACAGCTGCATTTCATTTTCAGCTCAGGAGGAGCGTGTGTGTGTGTGTGTGTGGAAAGGAGGGAGTTGGAGGGGGGCATCCTGGTTTTCATGTACCTGGAATGAAACTCGCTTTTCATGCCTTAGAATAAAGAAATAGGGCTCATTTAACATGGCAAGGGGTGTAATACATAAAGCACGCATTAAGGGACTTTTATTGAAAATGATGGTGAGAAACGAAAGCACCTACCATTGTCTGGCAGCGAATGAAACAACCTGAAAGTTGAGGCACCATTTACGAGCAAAGCCTTCACTTCACATGCAGCTCGAGTGCTGTTGAAACGATGAGGGAATACTTCAGTCAATTACAATGCAGCGCTGATTAGCGAGTCAGTTGAAACGCTGATTTAGGGCCACGCCGGGAGTTTAGCCACGATGCTAAGGTTAATAACTTGAGTCATTCTATAGGCGACAGGGGATTGTTAATGATCGCTGTGTGTCCGGCGTCAGTTCAACGCCGACTGCAGCTGGAGGGGAGGTCGTCGAGGCTCAGCCGACCTGAAAGAACATGAGATTTACCGGAAAGAGCGCTAAGGCAAGTCATTCACACCACGCAAAGACCTTTATAGGGTTGCAGCTCCCTGCCAACTGAAATGACACCACCACTTCCCAGGCCAAATAGCAGTTCTCGTTACCCTCCTGTGGCTGAAGCTGCACTCAACTGTGTTCCCAAAGATGACAGTGCAGAGCTCCATAAACTTCAGCAAGCTATGACATCTTCAGATAAGTATATATAAATTGATTATTCATGACTGCTGCGTCCCCCCGCGCCAAAGTTTTCACATCTTCAAAGCGGGCAGGTCATTATGTGAGGGGAAAAGATTTAATGAAAGGGCGGAAAGAGAGGAGAAAAGGTTGGGAGGAGAGAGAGATGAGGGGGAGAGGTGGTGACTGTGGAGGCGAGACAAAAGACAACAGACATTGCTCATCTTTGCATATTGCTGGTTGTGCGGTGCCACGGACACCTAAAGGTGATGCATGCACCGCCAGAGCCCCAGCACATGGCTGATCATGATGTCCAAGTGTGGTACTGGATCGTTTAAAGGGTCTCTATAGTCTTCTTAAAATCTATTAACAAGGATTCATGCCTGCCAAAAATATCTCTTAAAAGCTCTGCTCCAGCTCTGTGTGGAGCGAGTTACCTTGAAGCACAAAAACTTAATTCTAAAGGAATACTTCACCCAAAAACAATATATTTTGCGAAGTGGTCTTGAACGTCGAATGAAAAAAATGTTTTTAAATGCATGACTAACCGACAAAAGTTCCAAAATCTGCAGGCATTTCTGTTAACGTAGAGATATCAGCGATTTCGACAAACAGCAGCGAAAAGGATATGAGAACGTCTGTTTCAAATTCAAAAGTCTTTGTGCAGCGTAATTCAAGTCTTGATTTATACCTTCACTTTATCCCAAACCCATGCACTTTATCTGAAATGTCACTAAATACGCCACTTCCAGAAAATGCTGTCATGCATGCAGCAAAACAGTTAGGAAAGAGATTATAATATTAACACTATAAAGTACCACATGGAAAATATTCTTTGCTAAATTAGCTCATCTATCCCCATACTTTATCCCTCAGTGTTATAAAACGTTGTGCAAGCAGATTCCTGTGGATGCGGTTTTGAGATTTATTAAAATCACCACCATGTCGGGTTGTTGCAATTAACTGAGCTGCTAATACAGGTGGATTTGGGCGAACTGACTTGTGCATCTCTGAACTGAAGTCCTACTTCTGCTGTTCATTGGCCAGGAGTTCTGCTCACTCATTAGCTACCCTGGGAGCTGTTTTCAGACAAGGTATTTAAAGGAAATTTACACCCTAAAGCACATTAACACTGTTTAAAAACTGGGGACTGGTGGCTTACACTGCATGTCTGGTGCTGTTTTGTTGTTTTAGTGTGTAATTTCTTTTTTTTTTCCATTGGTAAACTTGGCAAATGTGATGCACATAAGACAGCAGCTGCAGCTACAGTGGAGCTTAATGGGAGGAAGAAGTGAGCTCTTCCTCCTCTGACTTTCTCCCTGTATGTTTGTTTAACATTTCAGCAAATCGGCGTCTACAAAGAAGCCCTGGGTGATTTATTTTTAGCGGCTGACATTGGAACCTGATTGAAACCTAACATTTCTGTTTCTGTTGCGTTTTGGGCTGGAATTTTCCTTTAAGTGGTTGATATAATTGTGTGCGAGACACCAGGCCGTTTACCGAGGTCTTCCCTCGCCACTGGTTTCGCTCTAACGTAAGCACAGCGCTGCACTCTGGGAATGGAGCCACGGTGATAGATTGCATTTCTGAACGTTCATAACTGCTGACATGTTTGAAGTGTCGGCCCTTGCATGCTTCCACAATAAAGCAATCACACCAGCGAATCAGTTCAAAGTAATCAAAATGTTTCTGCCTGAATTTGCTGTTCCAAACTAAACACGCTGACAGTGTTTATAAATTTGTTGCACTGAATTCAAACCAAAACACTGCGAGGGTACGCGCTGTTGCACAGGCAAGAGGACTTTTCCATTCCGCCGCGGACTTGACGGATGTGTTAGTCTTCAGATGATTTGTGGATGTGCGGAGCGTTGCGGGTTGGCCGTCAAATATGGAAGACACCTGGCATAACACAAACATGGCCGCCGACACAACAACAAAGGAGCACCCTCTGTTCCTCGGCTCCGGCTCGCCTCCAGCACGAGGTCAGGCGGACAGTCCTGAGCAGAGGGAGCGCGGGCCGGAGACGGAGACATCAGATGAGGCAGCTGTAGTCTGTTGGACCCCATGTGTGTGTCTACACACCAGTGGGCTGTCAAAGACTCCTCTCTCTCTATCTGAGGTCACGACCTGCTTGCTGTTCATTTCCCATTGGGTAATTTCCTGAACGAGCAGGACAAGACCAAGAGGAGAAGATGCTGGACTGGATTCCGGACTGACAATCATCCAGGTTCCCCCCTCTCCTTTACATTACTGTGCACAAAGTCCGTGCAGTTGGAAATGACAGCAGAATCCATTTGCTGCCATTCATTCTCCTCCTCGTGCGATCTATCCAATCAAATAGTTTCCGTGTGATTTGGAAAGGTTTCCAGTCTGACACAAGTCTCCCATGTGAAAAATGTGAAAAACTCAACACCAACAGCTCGCTCCAAAATCAATGACACGGATACCTGTTATAATCCACAGCCCTCGGGGGGCAAAGACTTTCACTGGGAACTATTTCCCTGCCAAAGAACACCAGCAAACTCGATCTATCCACACCAATTTCAGACTTTGTTGTTTGTGAATTTTTGATGGTCTGAGCTCCATAAACAAATACTCAACAAGGCCCCAATGTATTGAGATGAAGGGGGACAGGGAAGACCGAGGCAGACTGGAAACCTTGCCATATCACACAGATATTATTCAAATAGATAAATTACACTATAATTAAGTGGGAAAATATCTTTTTATTTGATTCTCCGTAAGTTTTCATATGAGCGTGTGCAGTACAATACACTCTTCTTACTTTTAACCTTTTGGCATCCAAAGGAAAAATGAAAATCTGCACTAGGAAATAATACCATAAAAATATTGCCGTAGAAACTTTTCCGTCGCATCTTTTTTTATTTAGAGAGTCTCTGTGAGCCAGGACAGCAGTTAATTATAAACTAGATTTGACCCTGTAAAGTTTGTATTTTAAAAACTACAAAAAATTAGTAAATGTTAAAAAATCTATTTACATGCAGAATGCTTTGCAAAATGAAAATATAAACTAGACAACAAAAATATGCAGGTTTTGACTCTAAAAGACACCGGTATTCTTAAAACCAGGTCACCAAACCTTATCACGTCTCCTGAAAAAGGGTTCAAGTAACGGAGGCACTTGGGATATGACATCGCTCCACATTCCTCCACTGGCTGTTTACATGACAAATGGCCAGATGGATACGAGACAGTCGGGACAAACGTCTTTCACACATTCTCAAATATCTGTCACACTAACAGAGCCCAGATGCACAAATCTTAACACATGGATAAAGTATCTTGAGGCTTGTAGGAGCTGAGTTTTCGTGGATGTGAAGAATAACGTGTGATGGGCTTAAGCCTGCTTAGAATAAAAAAGGCTTCAGGCGTGAAAAAATACACTTTCAATATTCAAAAGAGGGAGAAGAGAGAACTCAGCACGGACTGTGGAAAAACTTAAGTGAATACCGACCTCCTTGTTCACAGTTTAACAACAATCTGGTATGAGTATCTGCAGAGTCTCCGTGTTCCTTTAGCTTGGCTGCTCCTCATTAAACTGGACACTGATTCGTCATCTTTCCCCTTCGACTGCACAGCCAGACACAGTCCAATCTTGCCGACCACAACCGCAAAACAACCACCATCCAGGATGCACGGACCACAGGATGACAACAACACTTTTACTGCTCACAGCAAAATAAAAACGATGCTCCGAATACAAAGAGCCCTTCCAAAAGTAAAAAAAAAAAAAAGGAAAAAGGCAGACCCATTGGCTTTCAACTGTGAATGCATTTCCTTGTTATTGTGTGTTTTGGCTGGACAAAGTTTACTATTGTTCCCTCTCAAACCACTAAGTGAAGATGATAATCCTGACAGCATCCACCTTGGTGATAATCAAGTGTCTCCCAGCTTGGGTCTTTCATCAGTCCAGTTCCCTAAAACAAAAGACTACCCAAGCACCATTATCTTGTTCATCTCAACAGGGCTGTTACTTTCCGCCTCCAATGCCAAAATAATGTCCCAGGGGTCACAGCAGAGCGCGGCCGATACGTCGGCCGTGCTCATTAAAAGACGGCGTTTATTTACTGTAAATAGCGGTAGGGACGCTATAGTAACGGATGAGAACACAAAGCTGCGAGCTGAGGTCACGCAAACTGTGATTTGGATCCCAGCCTTGCCTAACACACACTCAACCCTCTTTTCCAGGAATCAGAGTGCAGATCTACTCCAAGAGGGCAATCAGTGAATTATCCCTGGCATTGGAGACAAAAGAGAGGAGTTCAGCACAAACGGCAACTCATGGCACCGAAAAGACAATGGACAGCCGGTATCAACCAGATCCTGAACAGTATCTCCGTTGATTGTTGTTTTTTTTTTTTTTGCAGTTGTTTACAATTGTTTTAAAATAGCAACAATCTCTCGGGCCATCTGTCCTTAATTATTCAAACAGAAATTAGGAGTTTAATGAGTTCTCTGATACACTGTAATCTAACTGAGCCAAGATGTTTTACAATTGGGAGGGAGAGGATGGCTCAATGGATGAGTCATGCACAGCTTTTTCAATGGCACAGTGAAGGGGCCTGGCCTGAATCATGTGCTGCATGGTGTGTGTGTGGTGTGTGTGTGTGTGTGTGAGTTGGTGAATGAATGAGAGAGTGCATGGTCTATGACTTACAGTGTTTGTGGACATAAATCAGTTGACAGGTTGGCATTTCACAAACCGGTCCCTGCTCCTTGACTGTAATGGCCTCGCTTACGAAGGAAAGTTCCACTCTCAGATCCAATTACGTCGTTATATATCATTAATCTGTGACGCTCGGTGTATTCCAGGAGGTATGACATGCGGTGATGAAGTGCCGTAATTTACTTTTTCGGTGTAACCGCTTTCCCCCGCTTTACCTGCCTCGCCCGCTTCTGCCTCAGTTAGCGATTTCCCACAATGCCCCGAGAGAATATGGCTGAACTTTTTGCATTCATCTGCTTGTTTCATGCGTTATTCGAGAAAGGGCAATTGTGGAATTAATCATCGCAGTGACAGCAAGAGCGAGACGTTTTTTTCCAGTTGAGAAAAAGCGAGAGTCGTGCCCTTTCTGAAAACTCAACATGTCTTCTAGCTGCATTGCATTACAGTCTGTGGAGGATTCTGTCTTTAAAAAAAAAGGTATCTCTGCCTCTTGTATGATGGATTTTTCCTTGTATGATTGTTGAAAATTGGTAGAAAGTCTGAAGAGAAGCCCTTGCGCTTTGATTTTTATGGACTGACCAAAACCTAACAATTTTCTGCAATCAAACCCCAATTATAGCTGCATTGGAAAATCTCTCAACATCTACATTTGTCCAGTTTTCTATAAGAATAAGAAAAATGCATCAATAAACAACAAAATGGACATGGAAATGCAAGATGAATCAAGAATACCTATTTCTATCTGAGTGTTTCAGGGTGGGTTTTTCCTTTTAAAGCAGAGGTTAGGTGAATTTCTGTGGTTTTGAGATGGTTCAGTAGACTCTGGGGCTCTGAACTGGGCCTCCATGCTGAATATGATCTGCAGCCAATCCACAGAGCTCTTTCGCAGCGGAGGTCCTGGCTGCATGGCTACCCAGTGTAATATCTGTCTGTTTAACAGCTTGGAGAGAGAACGCGCTCTGTTTTGCAACATGCCCACTGCGCTCACTTTCGAGGCTCTACCTGCCAATGACGCAATCGAAGGAAGTGCAGAAGCAGGGCCAGAGGGTTCTGGGTTCACAGGATGGCTCTGGGGCCCAAGGAAACTGACACCATCCCCGCTCCATGTGTGGCCTGATTTCGGCTCCATCTCTTTTATTACATGTGATGGAAACCATACGGCTCCATCACGCGAGACAGGCGGGCTTGATGCTGATGGTTATGAGCGAGAGGGTGAGGAGGAGGAGGAGGAGGAGGAGTGAAGACAGGCGAGACAAGGCCGAGACCGGGACGCAAAAGATCAATCCAGGGTAAAACCAAGACGGGGGAAGAGACTGGAGAAAGGACAAGAATCTAAGAGGTGGAGAGAAAGCAGTGACAGATGTGGCACAAAAGGCAGGAACCTCTGTCACAGTTGGCCACGGCCAGCCAATAATCTTTTTTTGGGACCGTGACAAGGGCCAGATCTTCCACGTAGATGGGAAGAGGTGACGCACTCCACCAAGCTTTCAATCTCTGACAGGATATATCTGACTGTCACTTCTCTTTGTCTGGTTTTTGTATTAGCCTCACCAAAAAAAAAGTCACTGTCATATTCTGAGGTGACTGAGATTACACCCTCAATCCAGTGACGTGTCAACGGGATTACTTTAGAGATACATGAGGAGAAATAAATGATTAGCTTGGGTTAAAGAACAAACTCTTCTAAGGTTCGGTGTCAAAACTAAAGCTATTACTGAACTAATGAAAAGTAATAGCCTCCTTTTTATTGACAATATAAAGAGACACCTTGGCTGCAAATATTGTGCAAGAAAAGCTTGCTGGGGATAAGTTTCAGTTTGACACGTCTTTTCCCTTTCACTGCAAAAAATCTCCATCTTAGCACGTCACATTCAGTGTTAAATTCTTGTTTTTTTTAAATAAATGAAAAAATCTGCCAGTGGGATGAGATAATCCCTCTTGCTTCCAATGCTATTCAACTTGTTTCCAGAATTTTGTTGAATCAAGTGTAATTTTCTTAATACGAGTCGGCTGATCTGCTTAATCCTCACTTGTTTCAACACATTTATACTTCACAGTAAAAATCCTAAACAAGTGAAATTGCATTGGAAACAAGTGGGCAGATTTTTTGAAACTTGTTTGAAGAAACACAATTTAAGACCGAATATGAAACTAAATGACTTGTAAAGATTTTTTTTGCTGTGTTCTCCATTTTTTTTGGGAACATTCTCCACCACAAGAAGAGAAACATCGGTCTGAGCTGTACTTCAGGTAGTAAAACATTCTCGTATAAGACAGACCAAGCTGGCCAAACTGCTGGCTTCTCACCCTGGAATAACGACGTCTAACCAACTGATAGTAAAGGTAGACAAATAAACATCTCCAAAATGGTTTTCAGATGAGCTGTGGCCAGATAGGCACGCAGGCGGCGGCAGCATCCACCACCGCCGCCGCCGCTGCTGCTGCCCAGAAGCCCAGCCCCCTCCCGCCCCCCGTCTCCCAGCAGCCTGGAGGCCCAGCGCAGGTCTGCACAGACTCAGCGCTCGCTGCAGTTACACAAACAGGTCGTCTTTCCAGAAAACTGCATCAACAATGGAGTGGGGAGAGGGAATGGACTTACTCAGCGCAGGGATATGGGGCCCATGGAGCGACTTGGGTTTTAGTTACAAAGCAAAACATTGGAGCTTAAGCACCCTGAATGTTGCTGTCCTTTGGTGTGTGTTCATGTGTGTGTGTGTGTGTGTGGGCCATTGGCTAATGACCATCACATCAGCATCCAGAATTTGATAGTCCACCTACACTCAACTCTGGAGGAAATACAACACCATCAGCAAAGGGGAAAAGAAAATGAGTTCAAAGTAAGAGCGTAGGAAACACAGGCAAGAATAACAACAAAAGCACTTTATCCTGTGAAAAACAGGATTCAAAGGCGGCTCGTCTCAAAAACAGCTGCCGTTCAACTGCAGCGGATGATCATAAAGTGAATTTTACAATTTCTACATATCGAAACGGCAGCATATACTGTTTCAAAGGGACGTTCAACACATGAAAAAGTGAGTTTCTGCAATTTCCTTCCAGTCAGCAACTTCCAACGTTGAAGCACTTAGGCAAGCAAGATCCAGAACCTTCCTGCAGCGCCGACACTCAGCTGCTTGTAACTGGACCTGAAAGCCCGGCTCATCTGATTGATTTCATCCCTCGCGGGTCAGGTCTCCCGCAGGCTGGCTTCAGGTGCCAGTCAAAATCCGAGACCCACTACAAAGACCCCCAGCGCTGAGGGAGCAACAGCAGTTCTTCAAAGAAAAATAAACAGCTACATGTCACCCGTTGGAGGAAAACAGAAATAAAATAAACAAAATGACATTTTCCGTCTAATGAACAGCTGGGAAAATAAACCACAGAATGGTATTTGAGGCATGCCCTTTTTCTGAGCTCTTTTTGGTGGTGCTTTTGAAACTTCGACGGCCGCTGCCGCCTTTGAATCGGGAAATAAAAATAGCATCTTCCAGTGCGCTCTCTCCTTTTCATTCCTCTAATATTTCTTTAACCTATCTCTCTCTGTCTCTGTTTGCATAAGTCTGTATCTGCAAAAAAATCTTCATTTTGAAGATTATCAAGACTTTCTTGAATCAAGTGTCATTTATTTCGTGGGCTGATCTGCCTTATTCTGCACTGTTGATAACATATTTATATAAAAATTCCTAAAACAAGTGAAAATGCACTGGAAACAAGTGGGATTATCTCATCCAACTGGCAGATTTTTTTCATTTGTTTAGAGAAAAACAAGATTTTTAAGGCTCTATATGAGACTGCATGACTTGTAAGAATGGAGATTTTTTTTGCAGCGTATCCAAAAGTTGACATCTATTTCGTAATACATCATAAACAGCGTTCTGGTGGTTGTAAAGCGGGTTTTATAGAGCAGTGCATATACTCCC